>JAVQJF010068763.1:0-10680 GCA_036023855.1 Gadopsis marmoratus
TCATTCATTCATTCATTCATTAACCAGACTGCTTATCCCGAAGGGTCGCAGGGGGGGCTGGAGCCAATCCCAGCTAACATTGGGCGAGAGGCAGGGAAACTAAGAGTGTGTCCCCTAAACAAACCTTTTACAGCATCTTTATTAACTGAAATTTAACTCTGACTGCTCTGACCTGGCTCGAACACTACGCTTTGATTTTTGCCATCAATCAGGATTTGTACCTTAACGCACCTGTTAACACATTGCATCCGGCTGCATCTTGCAGAGCACTGTTCAGTGTACCAGACTTCTCCAGCTGTTACTCTGCAGCAATCTGTAATGTCAATGCTCATTATCCTTCGGACACACAGACACACACAATCACAATTCTCAAGGAATAGAGTGTCCCTAGAGTCCATCATTTGCACTTGTATACAGTTTTCTCACAGCACTTACCCGCTGGGCTTTCTGCTGAATTAACACACTTCCCGAGGCTGGAGATAGTGGATGACACCGCAGTAACATATACATGCTTTGAGTTTAAAGCTTTATGCAATTTAAGTGGTTATAGTTAAGTGTTGAATAAAAAACTTTTACTTTTTACCAGTGTTGTGGTGTTGCATGGCATTTGATTGGTTTATAGGTTTGTGTTCTGTTCATCACTTAATTTCTGAGAAAGTAAGTGAACAAAACATAGTTGCTGCACTCTGTTCTCGCACAGGCTGCATCATGAATATTCTAAAACCTATTTGCTCACATGCTGTGTGTATAATTTCATCCATACAGCTGGCATGAATGAAAGTTGAAAATATAAGAAGGGAGACAGATGGTATGGTTACTGCTGTGGTTGTACAAGGTTTTGTTTTTTTTGTTTGTTTTTTTGAACCCTCTATTGCCCCACCAAAAACAATTTGCATACTGATCTGACATAGGAGGAATCTCCTCAGCTGCAACCTCAACAACAGTAACTGGCTCATTTGCTGTTTTATGGTTTGTTAAAGGGATTTCAGATTTGTGCAAAGGAGATGATTGAGTGATACATTTATGGAGAGCTAATAATAAGGCGAACATGATGTATGACAAAGTAATGTAACGAAACGAGGTGCACATCTTAAAGAAGCAAAAGTCAACCCAGTTCTTTTTCAACAGAGATTGAAAAAAGTAAGGCAGGAAAAAGCTTAACAACAAAAAAATAAAGCAGAGAGGGAATATGACCAGCAGCTTTCTACTCTGGTGGATCTAGTACATGGATGGTCAATATGCATTGATTTATGGAAGCTGAAATACAACCACATGCAGAGCTCTTATATACCATATTCATACACTGTAACGGATAAGTTCCCAGATGGATCAGGTCCAAGTGTGTTACTTTTTCAACATTGCTGAATCATGCAACAAGTATAACACAAAAGAAGCAATTACTATGCAACAGCATTCGAGGTTGAACTCCTTTTGTTTGCATAGTTGTTAAATGGCATTGACATTAACTCACAATATGGAGTCGCTGTCAAAAAAGCTCCAACCTGATTTTGCACACGGATACAAAAATATGTTATTCTGAATGCCACATATGACAGTTAATAAGGTTTCCACTTCTCTGTTCACATACATTTATAAACTGTCACATGAAGATAGAACATTGTTTCTGCAACACCTATCATTGTGTTCATGTAGTTTATAAATAACACGTCAGGGATGAAAATGAATGAACTGTTGATGCAAAAGTAAAATGTCACGAGGCACAGCACGAAGTTGTGTGTGGAGTCACTGAGAACTTGCACCTACTCTGAAATGATTAGGGTAAAAATAATTTTTGAGGAGAGTCTGTGAGGTGAGATGAAGGAATAGCTTCTTTACACATATTTTCTCTGCACTGGTTTATACGGAGGCACCCTGGGGTCATCTGAGAAAAGAAGAAATAAGCCATGTGTAAATATGTACTCTCAGGTTATAAATCCATGTGTGTAGTTTATAAACCTAGTTTATGTTAAGCTCGGATGACACAACTACAGTGCAGAGCTGATGACAGTATTGTGTGTTATATCTCTATATCAAATGATATAACAATACTAATGCTGTTTTTTGTGTCTAGTGAAAGCACAACTGTAAGGTGTGTTCATGCACACCAAGTGACGTTTTAGAGGCGGCATGATTGCACACAAAGGCAACGCAAAGGCGTTGATGTGCAACACGTGAATTTGCTCCAAGTGATTTTAGGCAAAGTCATGCATTCATGTGTTGAAAATGTTTCACACTGAGAGAAACGTTTGGCTGTGTGACTCATCCTCATAAACATATGGAGACAAGAGGGACAACCGTATCTTCAAAATAAAAATTAAGCTAACTAAGCTAAATTGCCTCAAAATAAGCAACCTGGAGCATATTATGCTTTGATGTTAGATTTATTTTGATTTTCATTCATCCTGCAGAAAGTCAAGCCACCCATTGCCAACACAGTGCCTTGTTCTGCTGTCAACACCAGCATCCCACAAAATCATCAGTCATTGTCAAAGTCATCTGTGTGCTCTGCTGGCTCCTATCTTTGTCTTCATCATCCTCTGCTGCAGCTAGAGTCTGTCTTTATGATTCAGGATAGTGCTGCTGGCTCAGAGATGAACAGATAAACTGGTTCACCGTAGCTAGCACTGGGCCTCTTCCTGCAATTTCTCTGTTTCATGCTTATCCCCCTGTGCCTCCTACAGGGCAGCCCTAATGCTGCTTGGCATTTTCCTGTAAGACTCGCATATATGTTTCATATAAAGTTCTTAATATCAGGCGTTTGTTTTATAGAATCATTCTTCCATTTGCAGTAACCAGTTGTTAGCAGGCTTCATTTGTTACCGCAGCATTTCGTATGTCACTCCTTGATTTGGTCACATATTGTGCTATGCAAATTCTCCTATTTACCTGTTATCCAGCAGCTGGCTGTGTCCTCAAAGGTAATTTCATGATCTCACGTCACATCAAAATGTTTTACTTTACCGATGTTTACATCCAGTATTTCCACACAGCTATGTGGGCTATGTGTAATAGGGTGAATACAATATAAGTATCTGGTTTGGGTTAAATCATGTCAGTCAACCACAATGCCATCTGAAATGTTTCTAATTAGGAAAAAACAACATGGTTAATTATTTGGTGAACATTTTCCAAAATCAATAACAGATGAACTGTTCTAAACCAAGTTCTGCGCAGACTAAACAATTTAACAAATGGCAACACTGGATATACAGGGGACGCTGTCTAGTGCTGCATGAGGTATGTTAGTTTGATTGGGTCAAAGTCAAAAGCCTGCAACCACACCTCATGTGGCACAAGACACTTTGTGTCCTCTGTATCAAGCACCTCCAGCTCTCTGGTGTCAAGCTCCATAAATCATTTGACTAAGCCAGGTTCCCACTGGGCTCTAGATAGTTTTGGTTTTATCATGTCAAATTTCTGCTGCCTCATCAATACAATAGAGGTGAGTTCAGTTTGTGGCACTCACAACATTGAAAAATGACATTTGAGCCATCAGTGTGAATGTGACAGACTGGATAAATCTAATTGTCTACACTTCAGAGTTACAGACTAAGCCTTTGATGACTTCAGTCATAAGGGCTGTGACATGTTCACCATCATATGAAAGGGCACTGGGCCACAGGGGGATAAAATGTGCTATGAGACGTGACTGAAGACCTGGACTTCTTTCCATGGACATGAGTTTAAGCTCCTCGCCCCGTAACCCATGTCAGTGCATTTTACTGCATGATTCTTAAGGATATTTACATTAGTAAATATGAGCAGAGCCTGTTACATTACATAACAGAGATAAATTATGATTGATGTGTACATTAGAACATTCATTTCTTTCATTACCTGATCATCCCCTCTAATACTATATACAGCAAAACCCTCTCCTCACATCATGCAGCAAGATAGCCCAGATGTCCCTCTCCCCAACAACATTTTCCAGCTCATCCTGGGGGATTCCAAGGCGTTCCCAACCCAGATATAATTTCTCCAGATGTTCTGGGTTTGCCCAGGAGTCTCATACCAGTTGGACATGCCCTGGAAAACTCTAAAGGAAGGTGCCCAGGAGGCATCCCGATCAGATGCCTGAACCAGAGAGGTTCCAGCATGGTTCATTTCCTGCCAGAGAAGTGATGTTCCACCTCTGGTTTCCCTGTTCTGGGCAAGGTGCTGCAGCTCCTTTATGGCAGATTCAAGGACATGCAGACCTCTACCCCATGTTAAGGTGACAATTTTTGGAGGAGTAAATCCCAAATCAATAACCACAAAACAGCTGTAATAAAATATGCACCTACAGATAATGCTTCAACAAGGGCACTTTGGAGCACATTAAAGATGCTCGTCAATATTTGCCTGGACAAAGTTCTGACAAAATGGCAGAGGTAACAATACCGGTTAAGCTGCTACAGAGCTGTGAAATCTCTGGCTTTATGCTGTGCAGGCACACCTCATTTCCCAGATCAGAAACCCACCATTGACATCATGGTCCAATAACCGTATTCTTGCTTTAATGAGAGCAAAACCTTGAATGTTATATACGTACGTGTGAGATATAAAATCTCACTACATCAATCAACTTCTATTTAAAAAAATAATGATGATGATAATGACCGCTAGATTTTTTTTTAGTACTACTCCTATTTTTTACACTGTCACATCGATTTTGTTATGAACTCTCTTTTTCGTTATGCCTCGGCACTTCAACAACGCATCTGTTAAATCAGCGAGTGTGTAAATGTGACAAAGTCTGGGTATTATAATAATAATAATATAATAATAAACTTTAGTTATATAGCACCTTTTACAAAGTGCTTTGACAGAGAAGGTAAAAACAGGATACTCAGAAGGCAATATTGGGATTCAGCCTGTCCTCTGTGGTAGACTGGTGACGCGTCCAGGGTGTTGCCACTCTAATGTAGTGTTCAGATGAATTCTATTTGTATGTGTGGAGTCTTTTTGTTTTTAATTTCTCCTATCATCCTTTGATTTTGAATAAATATTGATCGTTTGTGTCAAGCCCTTGCTCATAAATGTACTGGAATAAACTGCATATTAGATTATAGACTGACTATAGCAAACAGGATTGTATCTGTTGTAACTTTCCTTTCACAGCAGATAATTAATGTTGGGCAATGAATGATTATCCTGCATGGCGCCGACAGTGGAAAATCCACAGAGGATTAAGTAGGGGATTCATTTTAACAGTGTTTAAACAAGATAGCCACAAATTTAAGAATATACTAAATGTATAAAGAAGGACCTAATATCTGGATAGTGTAAACATGCTGTATGTTACTAGATTCAACAATATTCAGTATGGAGTTTTCAAGGGTCATATTTCATAAGTCCATAATATTTACATTTGTAAACATTTATTCAGTCCAAGTAACCAGTTGATGCAACAACATGTTACGTTATGTTTTTGATTGGGTAATGTACGTCATCCAGCACATCTGGAATTAATTTCTTGATTAGTATAGAATCTCTGCCTCACTGAAATGTATTGTGCTTACTGTAACTCTATTACCTCAAACCTTCTGGAATCGCCACAGTTTGAGGCTCCTGGTCAGTGATGCGAGACATAACTCACACTGAAGTCTTCATGGGGCTCCTCAAGATGATGGAGCTGAGGCTAGACATGCTTTTTTCAAGGCTATAACTCATGAACAGCTCTTGAAGTACTGTTTTCCAAACAGTGTTTTGCAGACAGACAGCTTTTCATAACTCACTTTTTGTTGTCACACACACACACACACACACACACACACACACACATAGAAATTCCCCTTTAATAGCCGTTCTTGCCGTTGACATTGTGTCTTGTCGTAGCAGGAAAAGTGCAAGTGGAACAAATAACATTAATAATGGCTCTGTTTATATTATGTGCATGACTACGGTCCTGGCAATGGAATACCTAAATGGAATGGTGCCATTATCTGAGTTATTAATTACACCCTGTGTTTGACAAGTCAAAATGTCTGTTGTGAGAAAGATCTACTATGTCCAGACACTCGCACAACACTCACATCTCTCGCTACAGTTCGGCTTTACTTTGATTGTCCAGAAATGGTAAACATCTTGGGCCTAAAACACAGGAGAACATCCACAGATTTATCAAGTTAAGCTTTTCACTGGCCAGAGTTACAGGCAGACAATGCTAGGCCTACGACCTCGTAACATCCCTCGTAAATTATACCAACCTAGGGCCACTCTCTGTGTTTTGTTATCCACGTCTGAGTTGGAGGTTAGGTCAACTCAGCAAGGTTTCAGGTCATGGCTCTGTATCGAGACCTGCTCATTTGCAATGCTGCCTGCAATCACTCTGGTGCAGCCTCGTGGGCTTCACTGGACCAGCTCAGTCTTTGTGGGTAGTTCAGAGTCAACGTGTCTCCAAAGCATTTGTGTGTTTCCCTCCTGTCTGTCTCAATTGGCCTTTTTCACAGCAGACATTTTGACATAGCAGGAAAAAGCACAGGTGTTACTAAAAACATTAACAATTGCTCTGTTTCTATTCATGTGTCCCAGTAAGCCACGATAGTGTGACTGTGAGCCAGCGTGCAGAATAACAGGACCCTGAAGCTGGAGCTGCGAAATGGAAGTCAGCCATCATTGATTTGACTATTTACACTTGTGCTTTTCCTACTGTGACATGTCAAAAGGTCTTCCGTGAAATAGGCCTGTGTAGCAACCCTCAGTTTCCCATCAAGGTAATAAAGAGGGCCTTCCTCGACTTTGAATATCAACTTATGTTGACTGAGTTTATATCAAGCTTTTAGAAATCCATAAAGTCAAAATTTGTTGATATTTTCCTATAAACATGTAACAAGTGTAATAAACGATAAAGTTCATCTTTACCCATGGCGCTGGTGTATACTGACATTAAATTGAAATGTAAAGCGTTGGCTAATTACATTATAATATAGTGGTTATGTGCTATTGAGTTTGTTTGATTATAACATCTATAGCATGTAGCAGTTAATGCTGCATTATCACATGGATGGTTGTAAATTGTACTGTGTTTCAAAGAAGGAAAGGCTACACACAACAGCGATGTATGAAGTGTCAAATCACTGTTTTCCATGTAAGCCTGCAAATCATTGTCCCAGTACTGATGTGCGTCATCTCTACAGAAAATCAGCAGTCTTATCACATTCGCTCTCTGGGTCTGCACATCCTGACTTCTGTACCTTCACAACTTTCTGTGTGACGCATTCATCCATCCATGTTCCAAATGACACGTCGGCCCACGTTGCTGCCGATACGAGTTATACTTGAGCCGACAGTTTTGTTACGTGGTGCAAGTAGCTATTAACTAATTATTTCTAGTCGTTTTGTAACAGATCTGCTGCTTTACATGGCGTAACGTAGGGCTCACAATAATGTTTATTCAATATGAAGAATGTGCAAAAAAAGAGCAAGGACAACGCTGTATCTGACATGCATCTGCAGAAGTTAACAAATGAACTGGAGGCTAGTCTCTGTGAATCCTGCCATCATGTATAATTTAATTTGTGCTATATGTTAATGCAGAGTGAACACTGGCTGTAAATTCACAAAACATGATAATGAGGTGGAGGAAAAGAAATAGATCTTTTTAGATACATAGATTTTTTTGTGAGGAACGGCGGGGTGTGGAGGAGGGAAAGAGGGACCCAGACGCAGACAGCCAGAACGCGTAGCTTTTAATGAACAGAAACAACTAAAAAGCACTTAAAAAAGGTAACGTGCCCGGGGAGCTGATATCAAAAAGGTGACGGACACAGAGACCATCCACACGTGCAACAAACGACATCGACAATGACGCCACAGAGAACCGAACACACTTAAATACACAGGACACTAACGAGGGGACGAGCAACAGGTGAACACAGGGGAACAGGTGAACACAGTCCGCCAATCAGGGGAAACACGAGGGAGGCTGAGACGGGACATGCTAGGTTGTGTTCACCTCCACCATATTCAAATTCTTTAATCCTAATTAAATTTGTTAACCCCATCTGTTACTAAACACATTTTTTACATGATATGCAAATTAAAAAAGATTATAGAACATTTTTAAACAAGTGTGGAGGTCACAGTAAATTACTTTGGTCAACAATGAATATTTAGCATAATGGAAGATAGCAGCAAACCGTGATAACCCTTTCTCATTCAGAAGTGTAATCCACAGAAATCGCCTGACAGGACCAACATCTTTCATATCAAATGTTGCACATTTAGTCGCCTCAGTTTCAGAGGCTTAAAGAGACGACATAGTGTTGGCGAATCCTTTCAAACTGTGAGCTTAAGGAAAGTTTTTTGAATTACTGGGCCAATACCTATGTGCATATGTGGGGAACAGGGGGGAAATAAATCACAATGTTCTTTCATATGTGAAGCAATGAACTCAGATAACAGTGACGGATACCAAGATATGCAAATTGTTACAAATGGACGTGAGGAGAATTGAAGAACTAGGACTGCGGTTTTCACACATCCACTGCTAGCAGCCTTGCTATAGGCTACGCAAAGAGAAAGGAGCAAAGAGGTTTTTAATATTCATTGGTGTCATTAAAGGAACTTTCAGAGATCACTTGCAGCCACTGAAACCCGATCCAGTCAGTGTTCTGTTAAACATAAACGTCAATGGCAACAACAGTAAAAAAATGTTTTCTTTTGAGAAAGGCAGAAGCAGTATGTAAGTTTAACCACCAGACATAAATGTGTGTGCTTTGGTAGCAGCAGTGCTGCTTTATGCTCCTGTCTTTCTCCACCACTGTGGTGAGTAAGAGGCCGTTCTAGAAGTGACTGACCTGCCAAGTGGTATATATACGTGTATATACACATATATACATACGTGTGTTTAAAGAAAAGTGCATGTTCTTTAAACACACGTTCAAATAATTATATATTTGAATACAATATATGGAACATGTGACAAAAACCTTCCTGACAAATGCATTGTCACACACCAACAGACTTTACTATAAAGCAACGAGTAGCAAGCTGCTGCATTGTAGAGTAAAATAATAGTTTAATACATCCATTATGAATAATTAAACAACTTTAGGTTATAGCTGCTTGGAAAATTAATGTTCCAGTTCTATATTTTGAAATCCGCTATTAGTTTAACAGATAGAATCTCAAAGGATGAGGTGAACATCCCCTCTTTTTCTATTAACTTACATATACAAAGCAAATTGAATATGATGATTTCAAATTGAATGTATTTTTAAGGAATAATTTACATTTCTGAATACCAATAGATTGCAAAACATTCCTGCTGGTCTTCAATTTCAAGTTATCCTCATAACAGAAAAATGGACTCTCACATATTTACGTGCTGTTTTACTATCAGTCATTGGTAGTAAATGTAGTCCAGTGTGTGACATGTTGTAATTTAGCTATAATTCTTTTGTCTCTCTCTCACTCTCTCTCTCTCTCTCTCCCTCTCGGTGATGTCTAATCAAAGAGGGCTAATGTCACAGATAATGGCTTTGTAATTATTAGCTATTTAGCTTCTTGGACCCAAATGATAATCATACACTTTATCAACAAGTCTGGCTGCAATAAATAAGTGGATGCATAAAGATTTTCTTAAAATAAAAGGAGAAAAGAAAGAGAGAGCACATCACTTCAGTCTAAGCGAACCTGCACTGGCTCCCGGTGTTTTCTAGGATTGATTTTAAAGGCTCTTAATGGTTTGGGACCGGCCGCCTACATTATTGAATCTTTGTCGCTTTATAATCCTTCACGGTCTCTTAGATCCTCTGCTGCCATTTTTTTTTTAAATATAACGATTAAGAAAATTGGCAGCTCAGCCTCTTTTAGCTACGCCCAACTCCCTACTCAAGGCTATCAGACATGCAGACTATGTGAATATTTTTAAATGACAATTGAAAACTTATTTATTCAGCATTGCTTTTAACTAATTGCCACTCTCCCCTGTCTGGTTTTATGTTTTTATGTTTGGCATATTGTATTGTTTTGTTCTACTGTTGGTTTTCTTGACATATTTCTTTATGTTTTAGTGCTGTCTTTTAAATACGTCATTGTCCCTGACGTACATGCTTTTGCTTTTTGTTGTTTCTCAACTTTGTTACCAACCTGTTTGCTTGGTTTTATTGCACAGTTATTGCTCTATTTTATTGCGCCATTAGTTTATTTTTTTTCTCCTTTCTTTCTTCCCTCACTTGTAAAGCAGTTTGAGTTGCACCCCCTGTATGAAAGGTGCTATATAAATAAAGTTTCTTATCATTATTCTAGATTTGACTGATCAGTGTGAGAGCATTGCAAGTGGTTGGTGCCTAACAAAAATACTCGTAGAAAAAGAGACAATTTTAAAGGATGTAGTATCCAAGTAGTCTTGATGAGGGCACAATCTTCAAAGCACCTCTTCGGCGAGCCATGCTTTTACTGTCACGCACCGTGTCTGTGTGAATGGTTGCGTTTCGTGTTTTCTGTTGCTTGTCTCGTTTTATCTGGGTTGTGTGGTTTACTGCTTTAGCTCTCCTGTGTTTCAGTCTGTGTTCTGTCTCAGCCTCCCTCCTGTTTCCCTGATTGTTGGAGTGTTTCCACCTGTTCCCCTGTGCTCACCTGTGGTCCGTCCCCTCGTTAGTGTCCTGTGTGTTTAAGTGTGTTCAGTTCAGTGTTTCTCTGTGGCGTCGTTGTCTGTGCTGTCGTCTGCGTGGTTGGTCTCTGTTCTGTTGC
>JAVQJF010068764.1:0-13312 GCA_036023855.1 Gadopsis marmoratus
CAGCATGGTGTGCAAATCAACAAGTGGATCGTGTTTGAGGTGTTGAGCTGGTGTCCCTCTCCTTCACTTTCCTCCTCAGTCAACCCTCAAAAGCAGAGGATGCATTTCAACGTGGAACGCGATTGTATGTGTGTGTTTGAGCTTTGTTCTCTGCATGTGTGTATCATGACTGACCAATAATCGACCTTAGGGTACTATTGATTAAAAATAAAAACCCTCAGCCTGTTTTGACCACGCCCCTCAAAGAATTGGAATCGTTAAGAACCGGAATCGATAACCGGAATCAGAATCATTAAAAGGCAACTGATACCAACCCTATTGATGGCCATTATCAAAGGCAAACTCCATGTAGAAAACCACGGCTGGCAGCAGCAGCAGTGTAGGAACCGTCTCTGTGTGGATGCCACACGTGCGCCAGCCACCGCAGTTCAGCAACGTAGCCGTCACACGCTGCTCAGGTCGGCAGTAAGATAAGATAATCCTTTATTAGTCCCTCAGTGGGCTAACCATTCACTGTTGACTTCTGAGCCGTGAGTTCAGTGACAGAGCTGTATCTGAGGGAACGTCTATGGCAAGTGAATACAACCCATTGTTGTAAAACTGTTGGTTCTAAGTGCTGAAGAGCAACATTAAACTGACTGCAGTCTGTGGGGATGTGATACAGGTGATCTCCACTTTGCTTTGCTGAATCAAATGTCTGCTACCCGACTGTCCCTGTCAACCTGAGGGAGGGAAGAGAGACTACACAGCTGCACTTATACACTGACATCGTCTATTTATTTCACATAGTGACTCTAACAGCCTACACATCTGACAATGTTACCTGTTCTGCACTTCAACACAGTGTGATGGGCAGATACATTCACTCTACTGTTATGTGCTTCCATGGCAGCCTCTCTTCTCTTTTAATTCTTCTTGCTCAGCAGCTGAGAATATATATATATATATATATATTTTACCAGGATTTAGCTGGTAATTTTCGTCTCTGCAAAATAGTTTCAATTTTCAATTTCCTCTTGGTGTCAATCCAGCTATTATACTATAATACTGGATACTTCCCAGTCTTTCAAAAACATCTTGCACTCACACAGTTTCTTTATTACGTACAACTGCTTTATACCAAGGAAGTCCTCCTTTTGCACGTAGAAGATGCAGGAATGTTCAAGACGCATAATCAACACATGGTTCAACATTAACCACGGCCACAGAAAGTTATGTGGCCACCCAATACCCCATGTAGGTGGCCCCCTGTGGTCACCAAATGTTATCCCTATACTGGATACACTTTGCGTTCGTTACAGTTCCACAAGCATCCCAAATCTGAACTAGGAGACTGTGAGAGAATATATGTACCATATGTTCACAAAGAACTTGAAATAAAATTATGAAGATATATTTTCATTTATTGAGGTGTCACAGTTAAGGAAGGCGGTGTTACGGTGTGAAAAATGGCCTCCCAGCAAAAACGGATTTTGGTCACCAAATTTAGGAGCTTGGTGGCCCGTGAGGCCAGCGCGTGGAAATATTAGCGTCTATCCCTGCAGCAGGCTGATGGAAAGATCTGGGCTCAAACAAGGCTCAATGTAATTTTGAGCCCGTGAAATGATGCTCACAAATAATTTGTGAGTCTATTGGACATAGCCTTTTGAAACCTGTGGAAAAAACTCAACAGGAATTCAAGTGCCAAAGATATATATATATAGCTTCTGAGAAAAGAGCTGCTTTTGTGAACATCTGATAACAGATCACAGGCAGCACTACAAGTTTGCACAGGGCTTTCTGCTGTAACAGCTGAACGCAGGTCCAAAATTCATACTTTTAACTGAAATGTGTGCACGAGATTGTGCATGTGTGTACTCGTCACACGGTGGTGTACACCAAGCACACACTATACCATTACGGGGGGAATCACACTAACTAACAACTAACTGCAGTCAAGAAATCCCAAACTAGGTTAGAGGTTGTTTAGAAACAATGACAGTTTACCCACCAAAGAGAGCTGACAAGTTGATTCTTCAACTGTAAAATCTCTCTAAGTGCGCATCTCAGTCACAAATACAAAGATAATTGGTGTTTTGAAGGTGTCTGTACCTACACTGATTGTTATATATGTGTGTTTGCTATAGAAAATGACCACTGAACGATATATGTATATCGAATTTTAAACCTCACAAATACCGATATCAGCATCAGCCTCAAACATCTGGTGTCGGTCCGGCTATTTGGAATTTATACTCCACAAAGGCTATTTTCCTACACACACACACATATATATATATATATATATATAGTGTGTGGATACATACACACACACAGCTCTGGAAAAAGTTAAGTGAACGCTGCAAAATGACCAGTTCTCTGGTTTTACCATTTATACGTATGTGTTTGAGTAAAATGGACTTTGGAACATTTGGAGCGGTCTCTTAAGTTTTTACAGCGCTGCATGTGCATGCACATGGCAGTTATGTTCCCCCCCCCATTATTTACATCAACAGCACCTAATAAGATGGAATTCACTGTATTCGGTCAACTCATTTCTAACCTCAGAGCTGCAGTTGTGGCCCTACCGGACTGAACACACACAACTTAGTAAATGTGAGTACGGTGGCTGAGGAGGGGACGCTGCCTGCATGGCCGCCGTGTCTGTGACAGGACAGCGCCTGCAGGTTTCCACGTCCACTTGTCTTTCTGTTGCTGCGCAGGCTCTTGCACCGGCCTCCACAGATGCTTCCACTTGTGGCGCAACACGTTTGCGGCACTGCGCGTCCGGCCCGGCAGCTGTCGCCTCGCACAGCGTTCGCACCGCGGTATTTTTGTAGCTCTCCGAGCCGAATCGTAGAGGGAGCTCTCTGCTGCTACGAGGCTCTAGGTGGGCTTACAATGAGACACGCGCGGGCGACGGCTGCCGACTCCCGAGCGCGGCGCGACGACAGAGGAGCAGGAGACGAATGCGATAGTCGACGACGGAAGACGGCTGGTTTTGGAAGCACAAGTCGTGTGTTTGGTTCTAGTGAGTCGGTGGCGGCTGTTTTTTTTTTTTTTTTGTTGTTGTTGCTGCTGTTGCGAACGCCTCGTCATGCTCCTGTCCGCCATGGCCTCGCGGCTACGGGGGCCTCGCGTGTGCTTCGGCCCCAGGGAAGCTACCGGGGCCCGAATTTGGTGCCTTTAATGCAACGAGCCGCGACAACCAGCTGCCAGTTGGACCAGATACTACAACGAGCGTTTGCGCTGCGTCTTCCAGCCCTTCCTGCGCCGGCTGCGGAGAGGCCTTGGCTACAGGCTAACCCGGCTAGCGCCACTTGCTACGTTCATCTTTCTGCAAACGAAGGTCTAGTTTAAGTCACGTCGGCTGGGTAAATGCGACTTATTCGTTTTGTAGCGACGTTATAGCGCATGTCCGTGTGCCTCGTGTCACACTCTGCGTACAGTAATGCAAACAAGCTAACCGCGGCTACGGGCTGTTAGCTTAAACCCGCCAGTTTCCGCGTCGCCAAGGCTGCAAAGAGGGGAAACAAAGAAGCGAGAAAATGGACGCCTCGGCCTAAACTCTCGGACCAAATCGTCGAAGTATTCGTAACTTATCCTCGACGATATTTTCACAGACGCGCACAAAATGCCACGGGCTGTGTGTGCATTTATTAGAAGTTCGGTTATTTAAACGTATTTTGACGGGTTTTCCAATAACGATAGAGGGAGACAAACACTCTCCGACGAGCTGCCCGGACCCAGCGCCCCATCGTGACACCTAGAGGCCGATTAAAGATCCTGCAAACTCCCCCCTTCTCAGAAAAGTAGTGCTACTTTACCTCTTCTCACTGTGTTTCTCTTCCCGTTTAAATCGGCCGACAGCTGAGAGTCTGTGCTACAAAGTTTAACAGGCTGGGGACAAATGCAGGCTTCTTCGCAGTTTGTTTTAATCCCTCTCCCGCTTTAGCAGAGTAGCCTCTTCCACAAAATGGCAGTAGGGAGCTCAGTGCGCCTGTGCGGCCGCTGGGGGGTGGTGTCGAAGCTGCTGCAGACACCCTGATTGGCCAGGAGGGGCGCCCCGTTGGAATACATTGGAGCCCATATATCACAGTGTTGGGAAGAGGGCTGCTTTCATGTTCCTCGGAGATATGAGCTTTACTATCCGAAAACGACCCCGAGACGTCAAAGTCCATGTTAGAACGTAAACCTAACACGTCAAAAAATGTTTATTTCAAATAAAATGTTTTAAATTACATCTGATTAATGCTGCGACAGCTTGGTATGATTGTCACATAGATCATAGTCACGGAGTGCAAAAAATGAGAAGCCAACTCATCTTTATTCACCTCCTTTTGACAACTTTAAATTGGTTTGAGTGTTCAATCGCACATGTCCAGTGATTAATCCATGGATGGATGGATGGATGGATGATGTGGCTTCAGTCACGATCCTGGTGAATTTCCTGCACATCTCACATCAGAGGTATTTTTATTTTTTTAATATGGCTTCCAAGCGTTCACACATGTCTCGAATGCAGCATAGTTAAATCCTAAATGCCACTCAGGACACCCACCAGGTGCTCAAGGTCCTCAGACAAATGATTAAGAAATGAATGTCAGCAAAAATATTTAAATATGATAAATAATAAAAAAACACTTTCTATTGTGGTACTACCGACCCAACAAATCACGCTGCCCACATGTATGTGCAACGTGCAGTATAAGGTCATTAACAATGACACAAGACAGTCTTTAAAACACATTTTTAATAGTTTATGTATTTGACACCAGAATGCCAGGAAATATATATTTTAGAAAAAATAAAAATGTATCCAATGCTGCACAATTGATCAAGATTGTGGAAAAAAAAAAATATACTGTGCTGCAGTGGTTTTCCACTCTTCACTCTCTTCATTCTCATCTCAACCATGTCTTATTGCACCTCCGTTACTATCATACCTTGAGGCACTTAAACACTGAGATGCTTCACAGATGCAGAGGTATAGCTGCAGTTTGCGGCTGTCCTTTAGAAACTAATAGTAGTAAATACATTGAATACAGTGGTAGCCATCATATACACAGTACAGAGTCCGTCCCCCCCCCCGCATTATGATTCCAGTGACACTGCTGTTGCTTATGCTGTAGCAAATAATTAAACATAACATACAACTAGCTAGTCGTCTGATCACCCATCAGCTCAACACAATACATCATCTACATTAGTACTTTATTATTGCTTTCAGTGAACATGCATCATGATGCACAAAACAGGATTAGGGCTGTGTGTAAAAAATATTTCTGTTCTGAGATACCAAAGTCTACGATTACGCTCAGAGTTCATATAGAAAAAAATAAGGTCTGAATTCTTTCGCCTCAGATTTCTGGATGTATTTTTCTGACTAAATTTGGATTATTTTTAACATTAAAATGATGATTCTGACTTTGACACGAATGTCTGGACCAAACGTCATGGATCCATAAATGATTAATAAATAAATGATATTTCAGTCTGCACCAAAGTGATGGAGCCTAATTTCCTTTTAGTACTATTTTCTTTTGTTCTCGTTCCTACTGCCGGAACGGTGCACTGTCAACATCAGTATATTATGTAGTATTAGTATACGATATGAGACTGGGACGTGTCTATACGCTATCAATATGCTAATGATGTACTATAAATCGGGCTGAGATTACTTTCCAGTATTTGTGCTCAGGAGATAAAAAAGGCAGATTGGCAGCATCACTTTCAGCACGTTGCTCAACATTTTGGCATTTACACAAACACTGGTCAAACTCGGTGGACAAAACAACGTATGATGCTTCAGTGCTTTGTATGCTTTATTGCCACCGTTTACAGAATGACACCAGTGTTTGTTGTTTTACCCATTTAAAAAAACCAGCACACATTCTTGACTTCATGCTGGTCATTTTCCCCCCCAAGCATGTAGTGTTGTACATTTTTCAGTGTGCATCAATATCAAGTTACAAACCTCCTGGAGTTTGGTAATCCATTACAGTGAACATCAGCTCTGTGTTTAAATTGTGTTACGCTGTTGTTGTAGACATGAAAATGGTACTTAAAGAAATGGAAACCAGTGGCTGACTTGAGAGAAGCATAATAAAAAAACATCTAAAACGCTAAGCTGTGCTTCGGAATGGAAACGGATTGTATTCACCAAAAAAAGAAAATGCAGACATTATCCCTTAACTATTACTTATCTCATAATTGTAAGGAAATATCTATAAATAATAATGAGGGGACAGTCTTGTAATCATTTATAGTCACAACTCTTGTAATTAGTTACTAAGTTGTAATTATAAAAAGGTACATGTTGTAATTTTGAGGACAACAATTACAAAATAAGGTCTTCAGTGTTTTTCTCTGGGGAATGCAATGTGCTTACTTTGGAAAATGCTCAGCAGCATTTAAGATCGTAGTAAACAGCATAAAAATGCAAAACCACTGGTATGACCCTTTAGTCATTTATGGTTCCATGTCTGTGGCTAATTTTCCTAATAGTCCAATCCAGTTCTACTATAACGTTTCCTATTCTAATGCTTAAGGATGCCAGTACTAAAACAACTGAGCCAAATGAAAATGCTTATCCTTCCTAAAAGCCAGAAGTCTGTAACGATTTACTGTTTGAGGTTCAACCGTTATTGGTCTGAATTCAAAGTGAGCGGCTCCCAGACCTGGATGGGCCAATCTACGTATGTCTACTCGGTGATCCGTCTCCACGGCAGCCTGTGACAGTAATACAAATATTCAGTGACAAACATCATGTCTCCCCGTTTACAGCAGATCCGTCCGTAATACAGTTACTCAATGAAGCCATTCATCAAACGGTCATTAAAACAATAAAAATGCATCTCATAAAACAGTATACGTTTAGAAATGAAGACTTTGCTAAGATAAAAAACTATTTACAATCACAGAATATTGAATTCCAGTGGTATATAGTCATGTGTTTCCATAAAGAATAAGATATGTCATAATTGTAAAGAGTAATGGCACTGAATTGCTAAAAATCATTCTCTGTGCAGAATCAACTTAACATGTTGTATATAGTCTCAACCTTTATACAGATTATATTGACATAAGATGCAGTTCAGCATTTTGTTCCCGATCTCTTAAGGCCTCAGTATGCTTCAACCCACTTTACGTCCGATCATTTCTGTAAGTTTCTGAACCTGACGACCCGACAACCACACGCAGCTCGTGCAGTGACTGGCCAGGTGAGTGATGGTGTGAAGGCAGGCAGGGTCTAAACATCCGTCAGGATGTGACGGCAGGCTTTTTACTCCACCTTTGAGTGAGGCCATTCAGAACAGGTAGTAACACTTTGAACCTCACATGCAGTCAAACGACACGTTGTACGAACTAGTTGGTCTGAAGTCACTAGTTAGTCTGAAGTCATGCTACGAAGCCCAAACGCCATAACCGAGAAGAATAGTTCTAACAGCAGTTGGAGGACGCCTCCCCTTTCTATTGCATTTTAACTGCAAGAACTGGGGACATTTGTAGTTCTCAAAACGCCTGTATGAGGGACTTTGTTAGCCCCTACTTCAGAGTCTGTACTCTCCCAGCACAAGAGGGACCAAGAGCGACGTAACTGGTGACCGTTCAAACACATGAGCCAGCACAGAACTCATCAAGGCCACGTATTCATCAGTGGGCAGGTGATGTTAAGGATTGCAGCAGCCAGTAAATCTTCAGTCACATAAGACAGATCAGACAAAATCAGAACCTTTCCTTTACACCAACACTTCAGAGTCGTCTTTCTGCCCGTGTGGATCTTAAATGACTTCACAATCTCAATTGTTGGTTGTTCCAGCAATGAAAAGGGAATTCATATTGCGTAATGCGTTCAAAAAGTTTGTAATATCTACATTCTGAGAACAAACCAAGACTTTTTCCTATTTAACCATTCAAGTGTTGGCATGGTGACTTCCTCTACAGTTTCAGTCCATCTGGCAGGGCTTAGGTCATGTCTGGTCTTTAGTCTTGAAACGTGTTTTCACTTATGTCTCGGTGGTGTGTATGTGTTCTTTCCTCATAGCAGGCTGTAGTTTTGCTGTTAGTCACTGTGAGTTCTCCATGGAGACACTAACATTCTTTGATATCAAATTATTTTCCAGTGTATCTTTGCCATGTAGCATACAAGCGTCCCCATTTTAAACATGGAGGTTTATATATGTGAACAGACATGATAGTTACGCTTGTAACATCGTGCAACAATAGTTTCATTCTAATACTTTTGATTGTTTCTAAGAGCAGTGCTCAGTCACGATTAGCAAATAAAGCAACATTTTGGTCTCAGTCTTGATTTGGTTTCATTTGGACTCTTGACTTGACCTAAGTGGTCTTGGCTTCAGCCTTGGTACGAGTACTGCAGACAGGTAACCACGTCTATGTGGCAAAAATGAAAACCAACGAGCACAAATGGAGCAAATGGCTAAAGTAAAGGCAGAAATGCATGAGAGAAGTCATTAGTGCGGAGTTTGTCCAGCAATCTGACCTGAACATGAGGGAAATGGAGACATGTTCCTCCCTGTCCTCTCAACTCCTCCACATCGTCTTCCTTTGGTATATCCATTTTCCTCGTCCTACTTCTCTTCTCATCCATCCTTCCATTGAAGCCTGTGCACACTGTACATTCTTCCCGGCATCTCTACAGTCCAACTGATGTTCTCAGAGTAGTTAGCACAGGCTGATAAACAGAAACTGCTGTGTTCTTTAAATGTTTGCCCAGTGTTAAGTGAAGTTGCTGTCCTTGATGTGAGTATTACTGCAACCTCTCTGACAGTGGATATGCTGTATATCGTATATTTGCCTTTGTATGCTTTAGTGGTAGTAATGGGGTAGGAGAACAGCACACTGTATGTTCTCATGACATTCACGTTGTGGTGTGTGTGTAGTGTTAGAACGCTGTGCTGGCCATGCTTCCTGGAGCGAAGAGTCTGGGAATGCTGTCCTGAGACGTCTCCACGTGTCTGTGGGCCATCTTCCCCTCCTCGCCTGCCCCACACAGTGGATGGAAAGACAACACAAGAAATGGAAAAAGGTGAATGGAAAATGAAGAAATGAATGAACACATTCATCCTCATTCATTGTCAAATGTCAGAAAGCTGATTTCTTCTTTATGTCACAAATATATGAATCAATAAAAAAAAAATGAATGGATGAAAAAATACAGAAAAGCAATGTTTAAGTAAATATTTAAGAAGCAGCAAGTGCATTATGTTCAGGATTGAAACAACCCAACCAATGTCATTTAAAGCAAAATATTTCTCAACCTGGGTCTTATGTTCATAGTTTTGGTCATTATTACTACTATTTATGAGAACTTTATGCTCACTGGCATTAATGTTGAGATGCGGGTGAGGCAGCTTTATACATCATCCACTACTTATCTCAGTCTTTATCTAAACTCCAGCATGTTCAAAACTCTGCTGTCAGGCCTCTGACAAACCACCAAACAGCCTTTATTACTGTGCTTCATGACACATGAACTGAAAATTCTTCGTATTACCTAAAAGGCATCACATGGCAAAGCCCCAAAAGTACACAGCTAAACATTTAAATCCATACTATCCACACTACTATTCACAATGTCTGCAGTGTTTAATGTGTTTCTTTATCTATTATTGTGTCATTACATTTGAAAATGTTTTATGTTTACTGTCCATTTTACTCATGTTAAGCACTTTGTAAAGTCTGCTTTTAAGAAGTGCTTTACCAATTATTATAATAATAATAATAATTATTATAATAATAATAATAATAATAAGAGTCTACGCAGCATCATAAAATAACTGATCAGGTCTAACCAAACCACAGGAAACCCTCATGTCAGCGATAGAAACCTGTCGACCAAAACTGACAAGAATGAAAAATAAGACTCAGGTTGGACAAACAAACAACATACACACAATAATCTTTCTTTAAATGAGAAAATGTGATGGCGTACAGCCACTGTCTGTCTCTGCATTTGTTCATTTTATTGAAATGCAGTAAGATAATCACAAGCACTCTTTCCTCTGCTTTCTGCTTCTCTTGGCCAGCACAGGAAGTGTATGGTCTGTCATTCTAACTCATGATTGTGATAATTACCGAGCACTAGTAGCGCTTGCTTGGCAGCATCTCGGACTTCCTCCTTGTCTGTCCGACAAAGATACACTAACTGGTCAATACTTTCTTTGGCCTGGAACGACAGCAGATGGAATACAGTGGTCAGTGAGGACATACTCTATTATACAGTACAGACGAGACGTTTTACCACATTTTTTAAAATGTTACCACTTTCGTGTCATGTAGTAGATCAGTGTTGCCGTAAAATAGTATTTTGTCTTTGGATGGGAGCACAAACTGTGTGTGTTTGTACCTTGAGACAAGCTAAGGCCTTGCATCCACAGACTCTGCTGTCCACACTCTCGTCTTCCAGCAGCTCCAAGCAGCTGACCAGGGCCTGAGGAAGAGGATGGCCAGTGTTTATGAGGCTGCTGCCAGCTTATTATGTGCTGACTAATCTCACGATGAAGCCCTGCTCTACTTTTTACATTGCTCTTCGTGTCACGCATGTGCCTGATTGAAGCATCATGATCGGAGCCCAGTGGATATTATCAGCCCATTTTATCTTAACACAGAATATCAGTATTGCTGTACGTGCAGGCCGATAACAAGTAATGTCAGTGCAGACAAGCCAAAGTATGACACAATATGTATGTATGCTGAAATTTAGAAAGTGTCACCATCACACTAAAATGTGCCACTCACTAGGTACCCTGCTTACACAAGAAAATGGTGTCTTCGCAGTAAAAGATTCAAATATCGAAAGGGAAACTCAACATTGTAAAAAGGAACAGATGAAAAGATCGTGGCTGAAATCAAAGTTATGAGAATGACACAGAGTTTCAAAATGAATCCGTAACATTGGAGAGACACTTTAGTAATTAAGAAACCAAACTTCAAAGTGTTGGTATATTCTTGGTGAGATTTTGGTGACAGTGTTTGAAACATTCTGTGACCACATACAGTTCATGTCCTCTCACCTGCTCTCTCTGTCTGGGCTGGGCAGCCAGGCTTCTCAGGACAGAGCTGGCAGAGGCAGACACTTTGCCTCGTGGGTCTTTGAGTAATTTGGCCACAGCGTGAAGTCCTTTTCTCTTCAGGCTGCACTCTGCAGGATGCCGCAGAGCGTGGACTATCACATCCTGGTCACACGACCCCAGGCTCTGCACCAGCCACGCTGTTGGGAGGGAGGTTGTTACTGATGACTGTCACTGATCAGAAGTTCTTTCTGCATTCATTTAGCTTTGTGTGTGTGTGTGTGTGTTACCTTCTTCTGCCAGCTCGGTGATGTGTGTTTCCATGTCACCGATGCCATTGGCCTCCAAGTAACTCCACAGCTGGAACAGCGTCACCGTCACTCGGCCTCTGTTGCTGCCTCGCCGTGGTAACCGCTGATCCAGCACTCGCTCCAGCAGACACACGAACACTGGACAAACACACATACAGTTGTTAACATGCTTCCCTTTCTCTTCCCTCGCTCATTCTGTTGCTTTCTGCAGGTATTTTTGCAGCCACCTGCTGCCCCCATGTTCCTGCTGTTGTTATTAGTATTACTATTAATATTAACATCAATACCATTACTACTACCATTGCTTTCCATCTGTATGTGGAGTCTCTCTCTCTCGAATGTACTGTACACACACAGATGTTGCTGTACCTGTGTCGGCCATGTTGCTGCTCCTCTCAGGCAGCGTGCTGGAGTAGACTGTAGACAGTGTAACCAGGAAGCTCTCAGCAGAGACGAGGTACACGCTGCCCTGCCCCACACACTGTTGCCATAGCGACACAGCGCCCAGGCACCAGCCCAGCTGTGGTATCACTGGGTCAGAGAAAAGATTAATAAGAAGAAGAAACCTTTTCTGAGCTAATGATGTGGTTGAAGGCTTAGAAACAGCCTTTTCAGTTTTTGCTAAACCCATGAGAACCTTTTCCACACAGTTACATGCACAAAGAAACATCAGCCACACCGAGTCTGCAGCACACATACCACAATATTTAACCTCTACAGCACACTTTCTCTGTTGACCGGCGTGAGTCTCTCCTGGAAGGCATTCATAGTGTGTTCACACTAAAGTGAGCCACGATTTACATGGTGCACAAGTCAGAGTGATCCTGTACAATCGGTGGCATTTCAACTGTACGTGGTGCCGCGGCAACATGATGCATTTAAATAGTTGTAACTCAGTAGTCAAGAGCCAGGGTCACTCAGTATGCACAATCCAAGCCTGACTATTCCCAGGGTCGAGGTATTCTCTCAAATCAACATGATTGTCTATGACTGCGTGTATTGTGATGAAAATCCAAATAAAGAGGCACAATAAAGAATGTGTCATTATTAACACATTTAGAAGATTATGCAGGCAGCTGTAGGTACCACAGCTTACCTTCAGCCGGCTGTCTGAGGCGTCTCGGGTTGTCCTTGATTATACGTCGGATCATTTCCAGGACTTGAGCCTCTCTCAGCAGTCTGTCCAAAGCGTACATCTCACCACACCGCAGAGGACCAAACATACCCAGACGCTGCAGACATAATAATGCCATATATCACTTTACAGTAAACAGGGAATCTTTCTAACTAAACCACTAACTTGGTCCTCTGTGGTCCACCTCTAGTAACATGGATATGATGCATTTGTATTGATTTTACAGTATGTTTACTAAAGAACTGACCGATCTAATACTGGTTTCCTAAAGAAAATATACCTTTACTACTAAAACATGTAGTGTTACTACCATCACAATTATAAATGATAAAACTGCTACAGCGTCGTGCTGTATTTCAGCAGACACCACTTTTCAGTTACTGCAGCAGTACGACAACAAGAACATATAGAACTGCTGGTGCTGCTTTTTAAAGAATGAATCACTTTGATTGATTCCTACAGGTTACAAACAAATTGATTAATCTCCAAGCAATACACTTTTAATGACATTTTAAATTTCTTTAAAAAAAAGAAATGCTAGCCATTATCCATGCTACAGATAATCAGTTACTATGTACTGCTGCAATTGAAAATAATACTTCTACTATTATATACATTATATACACAGCTGTGACAAGTACTAATTCACCTACTACAGCTCCTTCCACCTGCTTCTTCAGTACAGAACTTAAGAACTGCTTCAAATTGTTGAATTGTGTAGACGGTAAATACAATTAATTTGTCCTCTATTCATCTGTATCGTGCTGCGTATATATCCAAGATATAGATCAGCATAGCATGCGTATCTGCTAAGCTGGAACCTTGACAGACTGAATCCAAGGTAACAATGT
>JAVQJF010068773.1:0-24017 GCA_036023855.1 Gadopsis marmoratus
GTCTTATTCTTTTATTCTTTTATTTATTTCTCTTTATATTTCCACATTTATTGTGATATTCTTTTATTCTTTTATTTACATATTTATTCTTTATTGTGGCACTCCTATCATTCCATATCTTTGCACAGTGAACTAGTGTTATACAGTAGTCGTGGGATTCAGTTGAGGACGTGAACATCACTGTGGTAAAACCAAAGGATTCACACTCTGTCATTGTCATGACATGTTTATTGGTACATGAATATACAAGATTTTTACTTGCGACAAAACTGATGTTACTGCTATTATGTTGTCAACATTTGTACATACAAGTATACTTCTTCTACTATCACTACGTACTACTACTATTAATCAGTGGTAAAAAGTAGATTTAATAAGTGGATTTACTCACACACTCTACTTAAGTACAACTTTGGCATACTTACTTACTACTACTGCTCTATTACTTATTTCCATTCCATACTGCTCCACTACATTTCAGAGGCAAACATTGTACTGTGTTTACTCCAGAACATTTAGTAGACAGCTATAAATACTTTGGAGTTTAAGAGTTTAGGTGATAACATATAATGAGCTTAGAAAATATGATGATTTGTTAAAATCCACCTGAACCCGCTACATCAATGAAATACTATTAAATTAATGCAGCAGTATAAACAATCCAATAATGATATAACATTCCAGGGGCAATTTGTATGCATAAAGAGTTTTCCTTTTGTTACTTTAGGTACATTTTTCTCACAAATACATATGTAGCTTTGCTTAAGAAACATTTTCAAAACAGGATTTTTATTTTAAATTAATTTAATTTTTACATTATGTTATTGCTGTTCTGTAACTTTTACTTAAGTAAAGGATCTAAACTTCTTACACCACTGCTACAGAGAATGACCATTTTAAAGCAGCACACCCTCAAAGCAAAAAGAAATCATCTTTTTATCACAAGAAGATCTTTTTGAAAACGTCCGAATTAGACATTTAACATTTTGAGCATCTTTAACTTAAATACAACAAAGCTTGTGGGAAAACAAAACTAGAATCTAAACACGATGTACTGCCGAACACGTGGTTACAAGACTTGATCTACAGCAACGTATATTATAACGTATATGTAGTGAACTCCTCCCTGTAGTCCTCGAGGGCTGGGCCACCTCTGGTGTGACTTATTTTTAACCCTCCATTTGATCAAGACAATCCGCATGATGTGAAGAAGAAAATGAGTGGACAGCAAAAGTAGCATGTTATTATGGAGGCCCCAAAATGGAGTCAAAGCCCTGGTAACCCTGGAGTAAAATACAGCCTTCAAGGCAACTGGGTGGCTTCTCTTGAAATAGCCTGAGTGAGTGGAGGCAGCCAAGTTATCCATTACGGACTGTGACCATGTGGAATAGGTTTTTCTGCCAGTTTTCCATCACCACCCATCCCTTTAGAGCATTGGGTGCTCCAGCTGGTGGGAAAACACTGTGTACTGTACACTAGGGAGGAGGCGACCGGTGGAAAAGTAGTCTAATGGAGACACTCTGCTGACCTCCCATGTACAGTACACACAGGGCAGTCTCACAGTGAACACTCGAAAATAAATATCTCGCATGTCCTTTGTAGTGAATGCCACACTGATCTTTCACAGAGTATGCACATATATCCAACAACTGGAGGACACATCCGTATGAGGGGAGGGGTATAAATGTTTGTTGATTTGAGCTATAATTTGAAAGGACATAGTAAGAAATAATCTGTCCAATCAGTATATATACTCATATTGTGACTATCTATGTGTGTTTACTCCAATTGTTTGATAATGATGGGATAATGCTAAGTAGTTTCTTTTAACCATGATCACAGTCTTTCCCTAACTTTAACAAAGTCACTTAGTTTCTAAAAATTAACCAAACCTTAAAAATGTAATACCAGACTTAAAAGCAGTGCTTCCCTGCCCTTCCCTTCCATCTCTGACCACAACCATAGTTAATCGCATGATTCGTTTCTAACTGTTGTCATGCCAGATCAGGTAACGTTCACATGGGTCACATGAGCGATTTGGCGAGGCAATAACTAACAACCTATTTTGTCCTTCAGGTTGGAGAACTGGACACTCAATTCAGTAGTCAATTTCTAACATCCAAATGAGCTGTGTTTGAATGTAGGGCTGTCAATCAGAAAATGGTCACATATCCCAGTTAAATCACTACTGGCACTGTCATGGTTTAGTGTCATTACTCACATTCTCTGGAGCAGCAGCAGGATGTGTCTTATGATTTATTCCAACAACCAAAACGGATACATTCACAATTTCACACACCCGTGATGTAAACTCTTTGCTACACCAGCAATAGAGTGACTGCCTACATGTCCTTGACATATAGGATCACATCTTGTTATAACTAACCACAGAGCTGCAACATAATCTCAGTAATAACATAAAGGACATGGCATTGTAATTTGCTTATATTGTTTTTCTGCTCTTGTTCATCGTGGTCAATATTAATATACCTTATCACCCCTTTAACTCCCTTAAAGTCTGTCAGACTTTGCGTTCTGTAGCCATCCATCAGTTGCATAACAGAGGCTGAATCTGCTATGGGTGAGTCAGAGGGCATTCTACTATAAGCCTTTCTCCACTGTAATGATATTTTCCCAAGAATTTATTTAGAGGAAAACCGATACTTTCAACAGCTCTCCTGTATCCAGCCATTCTCTATTTCTATTCCATCTTTTATCCTAGTGCCAGGATTGTGTCCAAGGATACATACCATTCAGTATGTATCCCAGATGGCATTTATTGTGGTGCATTTCAGGGCTGATAGCAGTATCCTCAAATCCATTAATGGGGCTGTTAAAGGGACTAGAAGCCTTTTAGACATGAAAGAATGAAATGGTTATTGCTGTAGTGCTCTCTCAAATCATTAACTGAAAAGAGCTCAACAACAATCATTGCACTATCTCATCTCCAACTTTTATTTTATTTTAGTTTTATATTTTATTTTAGTTCAGTTTAGCTTAGTTTAGTTATGTTTTGTTTTGTTTACAAATAATCTCACCACAAAGTCCATTTAGCTGTGATCTTCAGCTTCACCATGGAATTTTTAGCCACCATGGACAAGAAGTCTTCAGAAAAATGGGTGTTTTTGCAAATTCCATGAGATCTGAGCAAACTGCACATGCAGAGAAACATGGCGTGATATGACAGAAAGCTCCAGAACAGCCGCTAAATGGCCCATGGTGGTCATGGTGGTGAGATTGTTTCGTCATCTGCTGTTCCCAAGGCCAAGAATGAACTTTAGTTTAACTTACTTTAAGCATACAGCTTGAAACTTTTATAATGAGCATGCAAGTTCCTCTGTTGCAACTTGTAATGTCTGACCATGAAAACCGCAAATGAAGTGACCTTAGCAGCTGCTTGTTGAGGACAATATTCAGAAAACCAAAGCAGTGTGGCGGAAACACGTTGGAAGGCCCAAAATAAGAGTCTGACTGAACATCTAAGTGCTGGTGAATGTCCAGGGAAAGGAAAATATAACACACAGTGTTAACTCACAACCACATCTAGAAAATCATGCTGCTATACACTGAAAAATTGCTTTTAGCAAGTGAACTCAAGAACCTTGCATCAATAAAAGCCCCATCTCTTGCTTTGCTAATCCCCAGGATAAGGAAGAGTGCAAATAAAAGTAAAGTAATAGTTTGCCAAAATGATAGTTCACCTCCTTCCTGTATGTATATAGTATGCTTGTGCTTTCCAAACCTAAGACGTGGTCAGTTTCCAACCTTTTGTTTTCTCTCACGGCAGCTAAGAAGCTTCAACCCAGAGAAGCGGTGCCTGTGGGTGGACAGTACAGGCACCAATGGCATCACAGGAGCTTGTGGATGCGAGAGACTCTGCCACTGATAACCTGAACCCAGGAATGGAGGGTGGTGCGGTGTCCAGCAGCGGTAAAACTTGTCCTGTCCACACCCCGGGTGGAGAGGATGCAAAGAGGGGCTTTCGGAAAGGCATAGGGAGGCATAATGACTACGTGAAGATCTCTGTGCCAGAGTCCAAGGTGATTCGTCTGCCTATGGAGTGGTGGAAGACGGCTATCGCCTGCTTTTATGCTGGTTTTAACTTGGTCCTGACCACGGTCGTGATCACTGTGGTCCACGAGAGGGTCCCACCCAAAGAGAGCAGCCCGCCTCTTCCTGATAAGTTTTTTGACTATATTGACAGGGTCAACTGGGCATTTACAGTGACAGAGATCAATGGCATGGTGCTGCTGGCCATTTGGCTGATCCAGTTGTTCTTCTTCAGATACAAGTAAGAACATTCCTTCAGCTTCAAGGAGAAGTCGGTATATTTGTTATTATTCATCAGCTGTCTTTCAGAACAGCTGGAAATTAAGTGAGGGGAGAAAATTACATTTCTCAGCAGAAAAACTTGTTCAGGCTACAGTTTTTTCCATTTTGTATTATACAATTGTTAACTGTTTTGTGGTTATGTGCCGTAACTTGGCTGCGCTCTGCATGTCTCTTCCCTTAAACTGCATTGTATTATAGTCTACTGAGGTTACCATCAGTCTTTTCTCAGTGGATTTTTCCCTGTAAGACTAAGTAGTTTAAAAAGCAGTGTTGCTCTCTGGAGCTGACAACAAAACCAGACCCTCACCATTGAAATTTGAATGTAGACAGCTAAAAAAAATGTTTAATCAAATTAATCTTTTATCATGAAGTCGTCCACATTTGGCCATTTGCCTGTGGGAATAAACATACAGAAGCACAAATCTAACAACAAAATGTGGTTGCCAATGCAAGCAAAATCATCAGTAACATATCTAACATTGTTACAGCATATTATGGAGATTTTCCATTGTCATTATGAAGTCTGGCAACTAAAACTCAATTTGACTGGCTGAACAGGAGCCCTCAGATTAGACAACACATTGACTCATCACACTGTGCAAGATGGTCACGATAACATTTGTTGATTGAGATTTGAGAAGATGCGTCACTCAGTTGTGACTCTAATTGTGTCCATTTGCAGGTCAATAGCAAGCAGGCGGTTCTTCTTCCTCATTGGCACCCTGTACTTGTACCGCTGCGTCACAATGTACATCACCACCCTGCCTGTACCTGGCGTGCATATGACTTGTGCTCCTAAGGTGAGTAGCATGCAAACATCAGAGCGGGCATCAGCTGTAGTTGCTCGGCCGTGTACTCTCTTGCACCCTGTGGGAGTTATTTTTCACAGCAAAGAGAGGCAGCTATAAAAAAGCCATTTTGACTTTTAACTGCCTCAACACACTAACAATATTGAGGTGCATCAGCGTTTGATCGAAAACATGTGCTCCTGGCAGTTTGCTGGGTTGTGTAGTGCAAAAGGATCAGAGGTCGGACAGTTGTGTAGGTGTTTAGTTCCCAAGATTTTGAAATGTTTTGGACAGTGTGTGGAAAGCCTTTAGCTACGTGTAAGAAGTGTGCAATCCTCAGTAATTTTACATGCAAGAAGTGAGTTATCTTCTTCCTTCCTTGAATCCCTCTTCATTTTGAGTACACCTTTCCCGTACTTGTCAATTACCAGTTTATATGGCGCTGCCTAGAGTTGAAAAGATCAGCAGAAAATTAAAGGAATGGTTTGACATTTTGGGTGATACATACTTTCGCTTTCTTACTGAGAGTTAAATGAGAAGAATGATGCAACTCTCATTCCTGTATGATAAACATGAAGCTACAGCTAGCCTGGCTCTGTCCAACAGTCACAAAATTCACTTACCAGCACCTAATAAAGTGGACTAATTAGTATGTCATCTCTCATTTGATTAATCTGTTACAGACTATTTCTTGTTCAGGTGCAGTCATTTCTTGCAGTCTTGTCATCGCCATGAGGTTGCCAGACAACCAGTGGAGACCCTAAAATGTCCATCTAATTTATGTAGAGAATGTCTAATGTTGATCTTTGTTAATCAATTAAGCCTGACCGTTAGGGTTAGTATTTAAATATTTATCTAGCGAAAACTGTCAAACATTCTCTGGATCCAGCTTCTCAAATATTCTTTCTCAAAAGAAACGATTTGCTGCTTTTCTTCATCCCTGCAAATGCAACATCCTTGACTTTTGGTTGGTCAGACAAAACAAGCTAGTTGGTCTCTGGGAACACGCGTTGTATATGTTTTACATTTTGCTGACATTTGGAGTAAATGATTGATTAAATGAAAACAATATTCAAGAAATGTATTGATTATGCAAATAATCATTAGTTGCAGCCCTAATGTTGCTGCAGTGTGTATCTATTTCAACACCACCTGTTGTCTGTCAGCTCCACGGAGACTCCCAGGCAAAAATCCAGCGAATTCTGCAGCTGGTCTCGGGTGGGGGTCTGTCCATTACAAGCTCCCACCTCTTGTGTGGAGACTTCCTCTACAGTGGACACACCGTGATGCTCACTCTGACCTACCTGTTCATCAAGGAGTGTGAGTACTCAAAGCAACACTTGTTTGTTTGCTTGTATGGAATAATGTACGTGCATTTCCCATTGATAATATGTGAACACATGGACCTTCTAATAGGCTACGCTATTACCATTGTTCTTTTAACATTCAAATTATTTGTATTATTTGTTTCCAGATGTGTTGTATATCTTGTAAAGCTGTATGTTGCAGGATATGCACTCATTTGTCAGTTTAATAATATACGGTTATAATATTCCGTTTTAGTTTAAACTGTTTTAGAGAGGCATTAATGCAACTTCATGGTCATGCCGAAGGCCGTAGTTTCTAGGCGATTGAATTGTGCCGTGTTGTACAGAAAGGCGCCTTCGGTATTTTGCCCAACACATATATATGTACAGTACTGTGCAAACGTTTTAGACAGGTGTGAAAAAAGTGTTAATAGTGTAGTTTCATTTATTTTTGCTGGGTATATGGTGTAGTTGGATAAAAAAAATCCAAAGTACATATAAAAAAACTTGTAAAAAGTGGCCCCTCCTACTATGCTCTTTGCTGTATGCCTGCTTGCCTGTGTGTTGCAGAAAACCCCTCTGGTCTTGTTACATTGCACTGAAATGCTACAGACTGACTTTTTATTTCTTTTTGACAGTGCAAGCATGGAAGAACAGACCACAAATGAATGTTGTCATAAATATTTCTAACACGCTTTCCTTCCCTCTCTCTCAAGACTCACCGCGGTCATTTTGGTGGTACCATCTGGTGTGCTGGCTGCTGAGTGCCGTGGGTGTGGTGTGCATCTTGGTGGCACATGAGCACTACAGTGTGGATGTGGTCGTGGCCTATTTTATCACATCCCGCCTGTTCTGGTGGTACCACACCATGGCCAACTTACAGGTCTGAACACAGAGCTGAACACTGGCTGTGTGTGTGTGTGTGTGTGTTGGATTCCAAGAGGGCGAAAAAGGGCTTTCCCTCTCATTGAACCTTATTACACATTAATCATTACACATGGAGGGCTTTATGGAGACGCACAGCTGTAGTTTGTTCAGAGTTTACCTCAAGTGTGCCAGCTAAAGGTACACATGCCAACACAAGAATTGTTTTATAGTTTATGTTTAAAGGAAATGGTCTATATATTACATGTAATTATATACTTACAGTAAAAATTATTTTCAACTTACATTTAAATACGAATCACATGGTTAACATGCTTATCAGCACAACTTGGCAATGAAGAAAAAAAATAAAAAAAAATAAAAAATAGCCTTGTCCACTGATTTCAGTGCAAATATGATGGGGTTTTTTTATTTTTTATTTTTTGGTAGGTTTGTATATTGTTCCCACTATGAAAGAGAAATTTAAAATAGCAGTCTATTTAAATTAATGTAACTGTTTATGACGCCTAAGCAAAGACATCATCACTGAAGCTTCATAATCTGACATCGCAATCGCACCAAATGGACATTTTAAAATTTCATAAACAGGTTACATTATGACAAAAAAGAAGAGACGGCGGGTTTGGCTTGTTCATCACTTTGAGCTGCATACCTTGTATGGAAGGAAAAAATATAAACAAAAACTTTTATTATTACTGATATTATTCTAAATAACTTTTATTTTCTTGACAGACTCTGAAATGCTCGCCCAACAACTACCTCACCAACACCTGGTGGAACCCGCTGTTCAACTTCCTGGAGAGGAACGTCCAAACCTCAGTACCATGCTCCTACAGTTGGCCCATCACCTGGCCTCCTGCATGCCTTAAGAACCCCTGCAAGAAGTACTCCATGGTGCAGAGCACACGAGAGGAGTGACATGACCCTGATAGCCCCAGCAGTGTTGCCTGATAATCCACTGACGTGGTATTCCTTCATTCAGTCTTGTCTACTGGACAGGAACATAATGATACCAAAAGCATATGAAAGAAATGTTTACCGCAAAATTGTGTCTAGGAGGATAATCATATTGCCTCTGTGTGTTCTTTGACGGTGTAATTTATTTATGAGATGAAGTCCTGCAAAGCTGTCATTGATACTTGCGCTAACTTCAGGCATGAACAGACAGTTTGCTGCAATTGACTCACAGGTTTGTTGCAGTATTTGCAAGACTTGATTTTAGATCTGCTACCGTAGCGCTTTCATACTGTGTGAGTTGACGGGGTTTACCTCAGTATGATATCAATGTGCTCAAGTCACAAGGTGCCTTAGTGTCTTTAACGTCAGTAAGTGTTCCAAAACTGCCATTACGAGTTTTTGTGTATTACATTGGTATATGTTTTTCTATGAGTTTTTTTTATATATATATTCATTTTAGTAGCCTTGAGTGTGTGTATATCCAAGCTGCAGTCTCAACATTGTACTATTGTATTAAAATGTAACCATACTAAGGCTTCAGAGTGTTTTTGATTTAATGAGTCAGTCTAAGTCATCATTATGCTATACAGTATACTGTACTGCATATTTTAGACAATTTTATCATTTAATATATAATTTATATTCAGTTTTATATATCTATATGTATTTTTCTTTAATGATTCTTATGATGCATAAATACATGTATACATGTAAAATAAATCTAATCCACATGCTTATCTATGTATTAAAGTGACATTAAGCACAGTAATGCAGGGTTGTGTATAGCTCTGCATTTGTACAGTAGATCCAACTTTTTATTATAAACATTACAGACTATTATTACATTTTGCATTAAATCTATTGCTAAACTTGCAATAAATATTTAAGATGGTCTCTTCTCTCAAGGTTTTCTTCTATCCATGTATGTCTTAAACAAATGTGCACATTTCAATGTAATTTGCAGTTACAACATATGTTTATACTATTAGTATGTGCAACTTTAGTCGCTAACAGAAAATAAATAAGTAGTAAATAATTTAATTCATAACAACATTGATACTGATGTTAGGGATGGGATAGTATTGCTTTATTATTGTTTATTTTATGGCCATTTAAATCCCTGAAATGCCCTTCCCCAAGAGACACTTGCAAAAGTTACCTCTTCTGGGAACAGCTGGCATCCTACCTTTTACTTTATTTTTATTTTATTTTATTTTATGTAGCAAACAGCAAGCCGCGGTATACCCTTTAACCCTTTATAGGGCACTCGTTGAAATACTTGGAAATTCAAAATGGTAACAGGAGGATATTACAAGACTCTATTCCTTTGTTTGTTTTCAATAAAAGACATACACAAACCGTGTAAGATTGTAACACTGACCCAACAAAGGTGTAAAAGTACACAATACTGTACAAAACCTTCTGGGACTATCTGGGACGTGGCCTGGTCTTCCGTGATTGGCTGGGAGAATCCGCGTGGTTGTGCTGCCTCGCGGAGAGGAAGTTACTAAATATGATCCGTTTATGATGGAAACATAAAGGGTTAAGAGCTACCGCCCTCTCGAGGGGGTTCGTGTCCTATTGGCTGACAGGTCTGTCCCTGTCAGCCAATCGGAAGCCAGTAACAACTCTGTACGTTGACCCGTGTCAGGAAAAGGGGGTGACTTGTCCATTAAACGCCAGTTTCGTGCAGCTCGCATGATGACAATAATCACTTTTGAAAGACTCTGCGAAAGGAATCCCTAGAGATGTGATAATCCTGTCAGCTCGTTTGAACTCGAACGCCATGCTGGCGTCGCCGACGTGGCTGCAGCGCCTGAGCAGCTCCGCACTGTCGCACGTCAACGCCGTAGCTTTGGCCGCGTTCTTGTTCGTGTATTATTTAGTGCATTTGTATCAGAGGCGACGGGACCTCGCCAACATTCCGCCAGGTCCGAAGCCGTGGCCGGTAGTCGGCAACATGGGCGGCTTTCTCGTTCCCTCTTTCATCCGCAGCAGGTTTGGACAGAAAGCGGACGCCACCTACGGAAGCGCCGTGGTGGCGCTAACGCACCAAGCCGGCGTGTATGGTAACGTATACAGCCTGTTTGTGGGGAGCCAGTTGGTCGTTGTGCTTAATGGCTATGAAGTGGTCAGGGACGCTCTCTTGAACCACCCCGACGTGTTCTCCGACAGACCAGCTATTCCCACTGTCACTATCATGACCAAACGCAAAGGTAAAGTGCGTCACGGGGCCATTCCAACCTTATTTCTATGTTAAGCGTGTAATCGACATGCTTTGCATGAACACATTCAGTTTCCGTTGTATGACTACGCCTGACCAGTCCAATACGCCCCTGCAATAAATACAGCGTTTGTTTGAACGTCAGAGATGTGTTGATGCAGTCTCGTTGTTCTGTTGGAGGCTGCAGCTTGTGTGATGCTGTTGAAGTGTATCGCCTTATAGACGTGTTCCCAATATTAGTCCTCTCTCAGTGACCTAATAAATGGAGTGGACAAGCCTCTCAGTATAACCTCAGCCAAGTGCACGTTTTCTGTACAATGACCATAATGGCCATATGTTATGACATTCGCGTAAGCAGGATTTATTCCAGGACTGCGGCGTTAGACTCCATTAATTCCAAAGGTGTACATAATATACTGCTAACTGAGTGTACACATTTATCCTACATAGCAACATAGCTGTAACCTATAGACAGGTGTGTATTTATGGGTATGTTACAGTTTGACACGTCCACAGAGATAAGAAACTCACTCTGACCTAAATGCTTTTTTTTTCCTTCCCTTCACCTGAGCAATATTCCATCCCTGTGCTGGTTTAATTGAACTTCAGGAATAGTCTTCGCACCTTACGGGCCAGTGTGGAGAAAGCAGCGCAGGTTCTGCCACACCACACTCCGAAACTTTGGCCTGGGGAAGCTGAGCTTGGAGCCTTGCATCCTGCAAGGCCTGGCTACCGTCAAAACAGAGCTGCTGCGACTGAACGACGAGTCTGGCGGCGCCGGCGTGGACCTGGCCCCGCTGATCAGCAACGCCATGTCAAACGTCATCTGTTCGCTGATCCTGGGTGAGCGATTCCATCCAGAAGACCGCGAGTTCCGCACCGTGCTAGGCCTGATGGTTCGCGGGCTGGAGATCTGTGTGAACAGCCACGCATTCCTCATCAACATCTTCCCACTGCTGTACTACCTGCCTTTTGGGGTTTTCAAGGAGTTACGGCAGGTGGAAAGAGACATCACAGTGTTTCTGAAGAGGATTATTGCAAATCACCGGGAGACATTAGATCCTAGCAGCCCAAGGGATCTTGTGGACATGTACTTAATGGAGATGTTATCTCAGCAAGCCGCTGGAGAGGAGGACAGCAGCTTCACCGAGGATTATCTCTTTTATATAATAGGAGATCTCTTCATCGCTGGCACCGACACCACCAGCAATTCCGTTTTATGGATTCTGTTCTACATGGTCTTACACCCTGATATCCAAGGTGAAAAGTAGCAGCCATTCATCCTGCTTCACAATGCTTACATGCTCTTGTGATATTAAGCACTGTGTGTAGTTTGCAATGACACTGGATTGACAATTGCCTCTGATCAGAGCTCCTGTGGCAGATTTCCAATGGAATGCATGTCACAAATCAAAACACTTTCAATACATATAAATAATTAAATATGAAATACTGTATAATTGCAGCTATACAACATTGTAGCGCTTCAAAATGTATAGTAAAGATACTGACAGGCATGTTGTCGAAACAGAATGTGAAATGTGTATAGGCTTTATTATGCATTTAACCACTCCTCCAGCTACTTTATGGCAGGCTTAAGGTGTGTCCAAAAGTCACACTGATTTGTTGAGATGAGGACATTGCTAATCATGCAAGAATGGTGTGCTTAATGTTGCTCTGCCTCTGCTGTTTTGATTTCAGACAAGGTCCAGGCAGAGATTGATGAAGTGGTGGGCAGACATGGGGTCCTGTCTTTGACTGATAAGGGAAGTTTGCCTTTTACTGAAGCCACCATCATGGAGGTGCAGAGACTGACTGTGGTGGTTCCTCTGGGTATCCCTCACATGGCCTCCAAGACAACAGGTCAACCTCAACAACAGCTATGACCCTGTTGATGCTCAAAAAGTCAGGTCACTTGAGTCTCAGGCAATAACTGTATCTCAGGGAAAATAAAGATCTACAGAGCTGAATTTGGTTGATTTCTCATAATTTCACAAGCATCTGATTTGTTGAAGTGATGGCATTGTAATGTGTTCTCATTTTCCAGAGTTCAGAGGCTACACTATTCCCAAAGGAACAGTTGTTTTGCCCAACCTGTGGTCAGTCCATAGAGATCCCACTGTGTGGGACGACCCAGACAGCTTCAACCCAGCACGCTTCTTGGACAATGAGGGAAAGTTGCTCAAGAAAGAGTGCTTTATACCATTTGGGATTGGTATGCCATTCCTTACCTACTATATGGGTTAAATAATGTTCAAATAATGTTTTTTGAAACATTGAATTATAAATTCATTTAAATTGTCTGTGCACCAGGCCCTAATGATTTATCCCCTGTATCCTTCAGGTCGCAGGGTGTGCCTGGGTGAACAGCTGGCCAAGATGGAGCTGTTCCTGACCATTACCAGCTTACTGCAGGCCTTCAAATTCAGACTCCCCCAGGGAGTTCCTCCTCCTCCCTTGCACGGGCGATTTGGCCTGACACTGGCACCGTACCCATACACGGTGTGTGCGAGCCTTCGTAGATGAAACAGTGAACGGGTCTAGAATGGGTGCTGTGATGCTAATGACCTTTCAAAAGGCCAAAGATGTTGGTAAAGTTCTCCTGGATAGACAATGTAATCTATGCAAAATATAAAAAGTATATTTTAGTTGGAATGTAGCTGTTATGCTAATGCAATTATGGCTGAATATTATACTTAATTATCAGTTAATTTGATTTTTCAAGCAATCGTTTAGCCGTAAAATTTTATAAATGACAAATTCTCATCAGAAGTGACCACAATCCAAAGTGATGCCTTACAGTATTAAAGGTATTATTACAGGTACAGGTATTAAATTTATAATTTGATCCAGAACAGCTGCAGATCATCTCATTTAAGAAGCTGGAACCAGTGAGTGTTTTGTATAGTTACTTGATAATCAAGTAGTAACTAGAAAAATCCTGAAGAAAATGCGTGTGAATGCTGAAAAGCTGAAAGGCTGTCGCTAAACTGGATAGCTGGCTTGAAATGTTGAATAATCCTGAAAATGTATGAATGATGTAGAATATTTTCATATTTGTTGAAAGGCTTGTGCTAAACTGAATGGCTGTGCAAAAAGCTGCAGAAAATGCACAAATCTGTATGTCAAAAATGTCAAATAAATTGGCAGAATTAGAAGCTGAAATGTATCGGAAGAAGAAGCAAAGAGCTGAAATACAAATAAGCTGAAAGCTAAACTGTGATATTGTAAGTAATTGTTGAAGAAAGCATAATATTTTATGTATAAACTGACGCTAAACTAGATAGCTGGCTTGAACGTTGAATAATACTGAAAATGTATGAAGTGCAATGTTAAATTGAATTTGCAAAAAACTGCAGAAAATGCACAAATCTGAACTGCAGAAATGTCAAGTTAATTGCCAGAATTGTTTCACCTAAACAAGGTAAGAGCTGAAATACACAATGTTACAGAAACTGATATTTTAAATAATTGTGGAAAAAATTATAATAAAAAGTTTGTTGTGTTTTTAGTTTTTGACCTTGAGTTTGTAGTATTGACCGTGTTGTTTTTGTATTTGACCTTGTTGTTTTTAGTATGCTGTGTTTTTGATGTTTGTAGTATTTGACCTTGTTGTTTCTGTATTTGACCTTCATCACACACCGGAGCGAAGGGCCTCTGAACCTCTGAACATTGTACCACCGTTTGCTCGATTCCAACCTGTGACTGAGTCACAAACCTGTTCCTGCCTTGTTGCTTCCATCGGGATTCCATCCCGCGTCGCCGGAGACTGAACCATCTTCAGTGCTGATGGACTCAAAGAGAAAGGAAGATCAGAGAGTTCAGCTCCGTCACCTGCAGAGGACATTTACACTGAAGCCTGAGATCAGATTCCTCCATATTAGCTTCTGCTCCTCCTGGACATTTACCGAATGCTGCATTAAAAATCTTAAGATCGGTCAATAATCTCTAGTGTGACATGAATCTTGAATTTGTGTTTCATCGTCTTTGCTGACGTCGCAACTTGTGACGTCGCACCCGTTGGTTGATCGGCGGTCACGTGACAGCGCGAAAACCCGGAAGCAATAGCTGCAGCTTCCTCCCGTGTAGTGAAATGAAAACATCCAGGAGTGAGACTTGAGATGCCACCGCGACAACAATTCGGGGAATAAGTCAACCTAAGTTACACCAACGTGCCAGGAAACGCTGCTCTCCGGCCCCCCTTTGTTAAGTGGACCATGCAGAGCTACATACACGTTGTCCTCTGGGGTTTGTGCTGCTGCGGGTGTCTCCAAAGCGCGTCTGCCTGCAAACATGAACCAGAGACTCCAGACTGGAGGATGACTCTGAAAACCATCCGTAACGGAATCCACAAGATTGACACGTACCTGAATGTAGCGCTGGATTTGTTTGGCGGCGACGACGGACTGTGCCATTACAGGTGCAGTGATGGTGAGCTGGCGTCTCTCTCTCTCTCTGTCCTTCTCTCTTTCGGGCCCTTTCTCAACGCCAACAGCTGATTTGTCAAAACACTAATAGTGGTTGTGTTGCGTTTAGGAGGACACTTGCTCCATTGCGCCTAAACATCAGTTATATTATGCAATTTGCTTTTAAACAGTATTTTAAATTTACCTGTTCTATTTTTCTTAACTGCGCTTCTGTTTTATGGCATTTCCTTCTGTAAAGCACTTGGTGCATTTAAGATCTTTGTTCTAAAGCACTGCATTCACCTGTATGAATGGTGCTATATAAATAAAGTTTATTATTATTATTATCATCCTCCATACCTGTGCTTTTCCTCGCTATGTCAAGTCAAAATGAAAGAACTTGAGGAGAAGCAGGAGGCAAGGAGCCAAGACTTAATGAATGTTGAGCTTTTTTTGCTTCACTTGGGAGCCAGAAGATAGACATTATCACCGCTCGAGTGTCACAGTAAGCGCTGATGTGGTTTTCTCCCTGACAGCCAGATAACTGACTGTGCGGCAGAACAAGGAACATCTTCACCTTTGCTCCTCTCTCGCAGGCTACAAGCCGATGCCTCGTCCCGGGTACAAGCAGCCGCCGCCCAACGGATGTGGCTCCCCGCTGTTTGGATTCCAGGTACTGGGGCGGTGGAAGGTTCCTTACGTGTCTGACACGAGCAAAACTGGTCAACATGTGATTCCTCCTTCCTGTACATTCACATTGCAACAAGTTTACTCTGTGAATGAAACATACGGCCTGACCGTTAAATTGGCCCAGGCTGATCTTAACTTATTACAGGTGTGTTGGCACCACAGTGTCACCATTCCATAGACACCCAAGAGTATTGTAAGTCTTTTTTTAATACCATACAATGCACCACTTAGTGCATATATATAAGGGGATCCTTATAAAAATGTTAATTTATGTTATCTGTTAACATACAAACATAATTATTGGCCAATATATTGTTATCAGATTATCAGACAAATGTATATCAGACAGGGCTCAAGAATCCAGTATCAGTTTGGCTTCAGTATTAAAACAAACAACTAACTAGACAAATAACATCTTTTAATTTACTGCTGTAATTTTCATATGAGTGATGTAAAGTAGAACGTGAAGGGTTGTGTTTCATTTACAGTAGTAGTTTAAAACAAATTACTTGGAACAGTGCATTGTGGGTTTTGTCATTGCTGAAACTTTTCAGACTTTATGAACCAATCACTGAACACGTGCACATTTGGATAAGCACACGTTTTCCATTTGGGGAAATTCATGTCTTCTGCAGGCAGTATCATTCCAAAATACATTAGAAAGAGTGACCAACCTGTTTTTTCCAGTTTGACATAGGCATCCCGTCCATGACCAAATGTTGCAACCAACATGACCGCTGCTACGACAGCTGTGGTCGTGAGAAGCACGACTGCGATGAGCAGTTCCAGGATTGTCTCGAGACCATCTGCAGGAATGTGCAGAGGACTCTGGGACTGGCCCAGAGTGTCCAAGGTAAGAGGCTGAGCCAGTGTGTTAAAATTAGATGCAGGGTGAGATGGAGTTGCATCCTATACCACAATCAGGTGATGGTCTGTAGATAATTGTAGATGGTCATGCACAGTGTCAAACACTGTCTGGCAGTGAATTGTAGAAGCTTTGCACATAGGACGAGTAGATGAGCCCTCAACACTCAGTTCACTTGCATTCTTAAGTTGTTTATTTGTTGTGGTGTTGGTTTACATTACCGAATGCTTGATTAAAAATCTAAAATCGGGTCAATAATGTCTAGAAAAATCCTGCTGCAAATCAAATTCTAAACAAACATTTTTTTCCCTTTTTTTATTTTATTACTTTGTGGGTCTGGAATATAATCAGCACTCCTTTCCTAGTAGTGGTAGATCCTAACAGGTGACAAATAATGGAAAAATCCAAAACATTTTGACACAGATGTGTATATAAGAAAATGATGGCTTAATTCCAATTAGCTGCTTCTGTTTCAGTGTCCTAGTATTGTTCCTGCTGCCTCATTGCCATGGCTTACCGGGACACTTGAATAGAACAGAGCCATCATTAATGTGTGCTACAGTATACAAATTATATTTTGTATACTGTAGCCCCCCCCTTGAGATGTCTGTACTTACTCAGTGTAGTTCTCAGTCAACAGAGCCAATTTTTAAACATCAACTGGGTATTTAGATAATGTATATTGAAACTAGGTTCCACAATATAATGCAATATAATCTAATGTAGGAAAGGTGCATCTGAGAAAGCAATATACTTAACAAGTGGTGAACTGAGCACTTTTTAGGAAAGAAGCTATGCTTCATTGCTAGGTATTTGTAAACATTTTACATTTACATCTTATAAAATGTACAAATCCATTTATGCTGTAGTTCAAGGACAAATAGGAAAGTTATACTGTAGAGTGTTTAAGTGTAAAACACAGCATGTCCAGCAGAGGGCAAGATAAAGTAAAGATAAACACTGTAAATCTGGGCTCTGTAATCTGTCATCTGGAACACAGTGACCCTAATTGAAAGATACTTGATAGATACTGAATCATAATCACAACATCAAGTCAATCCTGTGTTTCATAAATTAAATTAGAATATCTGTATTGTTCTGATCTTGATTAAGATTTTGAAAATGTCCCATGTCCTATATTATTTAGCGTTTAATTAGTCTCCCCACCTGGCTCTCTATGCTGCTGTGAGGTATTTTTAACTGTATTTTCAAAATAAACGTAAACACTGAATGAGATTAATCTGTATTGATCAATAGTGTTTTCTATTTTAAATGCAAAAAAAAACGTTTGATTTGCTTACAGTAACGTGATAACAGGTACCTGTTTTAAACCAACTCACCTTTCCTCTTTTATGTATTTCCTCATGTCATTCTTCTTGTTCTTTCTCTGCTTCTTGGCAGCTTGTGAGTCAACGGTTACTTTGCTGTTTGACGCCGTTATGCACTTGGGATGTAAGCCGTACCTGGACAGCCAGAGAGAGTCTTGTGTGTGTCAGTATGAAGTGAAGAGGGAATTGTGACACCACCAGCGGATCAAGACTGTGGAATGGACTGGTTCAAAAGCACAATGCTGACAGAGGGATGCCAGCAATAAACCTTTCTTTCAAACTCGTAGATTTTCTCAGGGATAGAGTCTCTTTGGCCTGCACTGACTTGTGTCCATCGCTTCCCTTTGTTGGAGATTTAAAACTTAGACATCTGTTAGACAATGTGAAATTGAAAATAACTAGTTTTTAGCATGGACAAATAATATCTTTCCTATGCAGTTAATTATTTATATATTGTTAATACATATTGTTAACACTGTGTAATGTGTTTGTCCTGTGATGGACTGGAAACAGGGTATTCAAGGTTTCCCTGGATTTGAATGCTTGGGTAATGCCCAACACTTTATTTTATGAGTTAGTAAATTCCTAATAATTTCCTAAGAAGTTTCTTGGTTAAAAAAGCAACGCTGATATAATTTGACACTGATTATAGGGAAAACAGGGATGGTCTTCATTTGGTTCAATTCCAATAAATTGCTAACCTAGGAGTTTTTTATTTAGTGCACAGCAGGTCAGCTGAACATTCAAACATGTGACATTTGTTCACAGGAAATCGCACGATTCAGCGTGAAGAATAATGAACAATAAATGAATGGGTGTACATGGAGCTGTTCTTTATATGACGTCCCTGTGTTCAATTGTCATAATAATAAAGAAACAACCTTTAATTGATTATTCGGTGTGTCAGATTTTAGACATCTGTGTAGAAACTCTCTTCTTGTAAGCAGCATCTTTGAACAGAGAGGCTTTCCGAGTGGAGTCTAGGGACCACTGAGGATCTGTGACTGGGCTCCCATTGATCCCTCATCCAAACGATGACACATACGGTAGTTTTTCTATAATTTATTTCAATTCAATTTATCATTTGAAGTTGATGTTGTAAGAAAATGCTGCTGAAAAAATAAATGGCTTATTAGCTCTCCTAATCTTCAGATGTACCAAGCCTAATCTCACTTTTATGGTTTATGATTGATTTAATACCTGATTTAGGAGTCACTGTTGCCCTAGTGGAGGGGCTAGGCAAAGAATGATTCGCAGACCCCATGAATCAGAAACAGTTGCAGCACCTTGCCCAGAACAGGAAAACTGGGACCCACTTGTGGAGCCAGACTTGTGATGGAAGCTAGCCAGTGAGCATCATTGTGGACGTTTTAAAAGTTGTAAAACTAAATGCAATTACATTAAATTTCAAATGTAGCTTTATATTTATCATCAGTGAAGCTCTTGTATCCTATTGTTTAGTATGTTGTTACACAAGTCCTGTCAAGCCTTTACCCTGGTTTATCAGTGTTGGGTTGACAAAGCAAATTCATCTGTGAGGTGTGTCAGTTTTACCTGTGAACATGTCGACTACGGCAGAAGACAGATTTGGAGGTAACAACTTTATATGTTTTTATTTAAAACTATGCACAAGTTGTGGACATTATGTGAGGCAGTTTTTAATGTCATTAAACCATTCTCAATGCCAGGACTTAATTGCTCTTTCTCCCTCCTTTCAAGGAAGTGTTGCTACAGACAGCAGAAGAGCAACAAACGTGTCCAGTGAGTGCTTTACACTTAGTTAAATACTATTATTTTTTTTAAAGCTTGTTTACAATTATAGATGGTTCTTGTGAATTTTCAAATAGGAGATAAAAAGGTTTGCTCTTATCAAAGCAAAAGTGAAACAAACTGAAGTTATAAAGAAATCTGATCTTATTATCAGTGATGCCCAAGTACAGCCAACTCAAATAGGGAGAGATTAATCATCAACATAAACTGGCTTGATTATCACTTTATATCATGTAGACCGGATCTCAATTTCCCATATTCCCTGGTATCCTTTGTCATTTAGAAAGTGATCATCATGGAACTATAAAGGTGCATTTGTGGGTGGAGCTATTGAGCTTCAAATATGTGACAGCCAAGTTAGCTAAATTGTTTAGTCTTGATCCAATATATATAACTATTATACATTCATTGTATGTATAACCTTCATGAAAGGAACAACACTTCAACATCTCTGTACAGCTTCAACAGAAACATGAACATTACAACCTCTGTGAAAGGCGTTTTTACTGCAGGGCTGTTGTGTTAAACTGCATTTGATTTAGCTGGGTATAACCCATTCACACACGATGAATGTGTAGTCGAACAAAACAAAACATTTTAGCTTGTTGGACTGTCTCATATAAAATGCTCAATACCTCTGAGTTGTCTGAGCATCTGATGGCTGGGTCTTGACCTATCAGGCCTGGCTGAGCATAGCCTAAGAGAACTAGATGGAGTCGCTGCCCTGTGGGCCTACCACCTGCAGGGATAGGCGTTGGGGTTGGGTGCATTGCCGGTCAGCAGTCAGAGGCGTGGTCCTAGGCATGCTGACCCCTGACATTGCAGACTGGTTCTAGAGATGTGAAACCTCTCTGGTGAGGATGAAACTAGAGCTAGTGCAGGGGGTGGAGTGTTACCAACTAGATATAGTTGGGCTCACCTCTACGCACAGCTCTGGGTTTGGAACCAAAATCCGGGAGAGAGGCTGGACACTCCTTTTCTGGAATTCCCCAGAGTCAGAGATGTTAGGCAGGTGTGGGGATACTTAACCCACTGAGCGCTGATGTGTTGGAGTTCTCCCCAGAGAATGAGAGAGTTGGCTCTATGGCACTACGGGTTGCTGAGAGGAAGGCGTTGAATGTTGTTTGTTCCCATCCATGAACAGCAGTTCAGAGTATCTAGCCTTCTAAGAGTCTCTTAGTTGGGTCCTTGAAAGGATACCGCCTATGCGCTCTATAGTTCTGCTGGGGGACTTCCAATGCTCATGTGGGCAATGATGGAGCAGTGATTGGGAGGAATGACCTATCCAATCTAAACCTGAGTGGTGCTTTGTTATTAGACTTCTGTACTGGCCATGGATTGGACATAAACACCATGTTCGAGCAGAGGGTGACTCATAAGTGTACTTGATACAAGAACACCTTAGGCCAAAGATTGATAATTGACTTTGTGGTTGAATCATCAGATTTGTGGCTGTATGTTTTGGACACTCAGGGTAAGAGAGGAGCAGGAGGGGATGTGGAATTCATGTCAGCCATGATTGAAGCCTCTCTTGTGGAGGCTGGTCGCTAGGAGTTGTGGTCAGGATATTGTTGGTGCCTGTCGAAGCAGCAACCTGACTGGACACCAGTGGTGAAGGAGGCCGTCAAGATGAAGTAGGAGGACTTTCAGGCTTGGTTGGCCCAGGGGTCTCCTGAAGCAGGAGAAAGGCACCTGATGGCCAGAAGGTCTGTGGTTTTGTTGGTCACCAAAGCAAAAACCCAGGAGCTGGAGGAGTTCGGGGAGGCTATGGAGAAGGACTTTAGGTTGGCCTTAAGGAAGTTCTGGAAAACCATTAGACAACTCAGGAAGGGACATTAGGGCTTAGCTCAAGTTGTGTTCAGCAGGAAAGGAATACTTCTGACCCTGACTGGGGATATTGTCGAGCCATCGAAAGAGCACTTGAGGAACTCCTGAACCCAACCAACACATTCTCTGTGGCGGAGGCAGAGTTTGAAGACTTGGGAGAAGCCTCACCCATATTCCTGGTCCTGGCTGTTGACTATTGACTATTGAGATGTGAGAGCCTAACAGCCAATAAGATTGAGGGGGAGGGGCTAAACCCTGGTTTATCAGTGTTGGATTGACAAAGCAAATTCATTTGTGAGGGGTGTCAGTTTTACTGAAGACATCCTGTGACCATGTCAACTACGGCAGAAGACAGATGTGGAGGTAACAACTTTATATGTTTTTATTTAAAACTATGCACCAGTTGTGGACATTTTAAAAGTTTGAAAACTAAAGGCAATGACAAAATTTCAAACGTAGCTTATTTATCATCAGTAAAGTTCTGTTTTCTATCATTTACTATTTTGTTACATAAGTCCTGTCAAGCCTTTACTCGTAAGTCTTCTTTCACTTCAGTCAGTAACCAAGTTAGTATAATATGTGAGGCAGTATTTTAATGTCATTAAACCATTCTCAATGCCAGGACTTAATTGCTCTTTCTCCCTCTTTTCAAGGAAGTGTTGCTACAGACAGCAGAAGAGCGACAAACGTGTCCAGTGAGTGCTTTACACTTAGTTACATACTATTTTTTTTAAAGCTTGTTTACAATTATAGATGGTTCTTGTGAATTTTCAAATAGGAGATAAAAAGGTTTGCTCTTATCAAAGCAAAAGTGAAACAAACAATGAAGTTATAAAGAAATCTGATCTTATTATCAGTGATGCCCAAGTACAGCCAACTCAAATAGTGAGAGATTAATCATCAACATAAACTGGCTTGATTATGACTTTATATCATGTAGACCGGATCTCAATTTCCCATATTCCCTGGTATCCTTTGTCATTTAGAAACTGATCATCATGGAACTATAAAGGTGCATTTGTGGGTGGAGCTATTGAGCTTCAAATATGTGACAGCCAAGTTAGCTAAATTGATTAGTCTTGATCCAATATATATCACCATAATACATTAATTGAATGTACAACCTTCATGAAAGGAACAACACTTCAACACCTCTGTACAGCTTCAACAGAAACATGAACATTACAACCTCTGTGAAAGGCGTTTTTATTGCAGGGCTGTTGTGTTAAACTGCATTTGATTTAGCTGGGTATAACCCATTCACATGCGATGAATGTGTAGTGGATCAAAACAAAACATTTTAGCTTGTTGGACTGACTCATATATAATGCGCATTATATATGAGACATTAAATGCTCAATACCTCTGAGTTGTCACTCCACCCAAAAAAGCACTTTTACAGTTGCTTGTAAGCTGATGGAACAGTGGCTGCTTGACCCCATACCAGTAGCTGTGGAGAAATGCATGCTACTGTAGTTGTACTGCATAACAAAGCAGCAAAATCCTGAAAAGCTCAGTCCTATTCTGTGTATTTTTGGCAACTTGAATCACATATTCTGAGACTTTTTACATAACTGATATTTTCAAAAGCTGTAAAGTCAGACCTTTCGGTGCATTATTGTTTAGTAATTATATTCTACATTGTTGCGTGGGTTGTTAATGCATGTGTTGTTATTATAGCATGCACGGAGAACCTAACAGAGACAGATGCCTTCATCAGAAGGTAAACTCTTTCTTCTTGTTTGTGTGAATAGCAGCTGAAAATTCTCACTTCCCTCCGGTCCAATAAGCCACCTAATATTGTCTTTGCTTCTGTGCTCTTTTTCATCATACAGCTCTTTAGCTTTGGACCCTGCAGAGGAGTACAAGATGGACAACAAACGACGAGGCCTTGCACTCATCTTTAACCAGGAGCGCTTCTTCTGGGAGCTGAAATTAGATGACAGGCACGGAACCAATGCTGACCGTAACAACTTGGAGAGAAGGTATCCCAGCCAGCTGCTGGAGAGGGAACGCTAGATTTTGGATAACGTTGTGATTACAAACTTGTCTGTACTTGTACAGCGACTGTCATTCTTTTCTGTGGTAACATTCGAATTTTCCTTGTATTTCATTACATGCTGATCTTTTTCATCACCTCTTAGACTGAATGAGCTAAACTTCGAAGTGAAGACTTACAATGACTCCAAACGGGAGGAAGCCTTAAAGGAAATCCAGAAAGGTAAGCAAATGCATGATCACTTATCTCAAAATACTTATGATTAAATCAGCAGGCAGCACTACAACATCATTACTTTAGTTTAAATTCTTACCTGTGTTCTTGTTGTCCTGTATATTCAAAGATAACATATCCAACATGTGATATGCTGTACTGTAGTACACTTGTTTACTTGTTCAGTAGCGAGGTTAACAAATACCTGTTTGTGCAGCCGCAGATGCCGACCATTCAGACGCAGACTGCTTTTTGCTCGTCTTCCTGAGCCACGGCAAGGATGATCATGTTAAGACCTATGATGGCGAGATCAGCATTCAGGATATCACATCCATGTTCAAAGGCCACAAGTGCAAGAGCCTTGTGGGAAAGCCGAAGATCTTTGTTTTACAGGTACATACAAACCAAAGCCAAACCCCAGTCAAA
>JAVQJF010068774.1:0-43376 GCA_036023855.1 Gadopsis marmoratus
CCCCCCCCCCCCCCCCCCCCCCCCCCCCCCCCCCCCCCCCCCCCCCCACAGTGCGTCAAATTTCATTTCACATTTTCATGTCATCACTCAGAAACAGATCTCCTGTTTTTAGTCATTCACTTGATCCCGACGCGAAATGAAAAAGGAGTAATTCTGTGAAACAGCCGTCGGTTGGCGGGGACGCTGCAGAAGGCCAGAGGACGGCGACGCATGTTTGCATTCGGACGGCAGCAGCTGAGAGATGAGTGTGTCTGAGCAAACCAGCTCTAGTCAAACACTGTGTACGAGGACCTGCTGCCAGACTTAAGCACTAGAATCAATAGTCCACAGCTGCGAGGTGCACTCCGATACAAAACTCACTCTAATATCTTAAGGCTGAGACGAACACCTGCGCGATTCTTCTTCTTCTTCTCTCATATACACCCTACACTGCATATACATCTATCTGGTAACCTCATTTTACTTTGATTCCTCTTGTTTTCAGTTTCTGCTACTTTTCTGCACATTTCTCTTGTTTATGTTTTATTACCTCTCCTCTCATTTACTGCACCTTTTCATATTCCTCACCGTTTGCCTTTAGTCGTCTCCACCTTCCGTCTCAACTGTTCTCGTTTTCTTTCCATCATCTCACTCTCATTTAATTAATAAATGCCTAATTTTACTTATTCTCACGCTTCCATTGCTTTTACAGTTTCACATCCTCTCACCCCTTCCCACCCTTTTCTCATACGCTCTCACACCTCCTCTGCCAGTGTTCAGGTTTTCTTGTCCTCTTAATGCTTACGCATTATACTTAGCAGTTTAGGATAATGAGGGTGGCACATATACCGCTTGAAATTCCAAGTCATTTTTGGAATACTGGGTTCAGACAGAGCTGGACAGAAAGCAGGCGTCTCATTTCTAGCTGTAGTAACATCGGTCCTGTCAGGTTGGATTAGCTGCATCTAACTAGCTAATTAAACTAATGTTCGCTCTGTGAACAGGCTGAAAACTGTCTCCGGCTAACTTTTTAATGTTTCCCTCTGGATTGCTTACTTTAGAGCAGACGAACACACGGCTTAATCCATTTCTTACACTTCTGCTTTTGGGTTTTTGGAGGCCAAAAAACAAGATCAACAACAACAACAACAAAATCCTTTTAACTCTTCGCCGTGTATCGCTCAGCCCTGCTTCAGCATGTGAAGTAATCCGAAACTCAACAAACCTGCTGTGCCTAGTTGCAATTGCCGAGCTGTGATTGGACAATTGCTGTTCGGGGGAGGGGTTTCGCAAACAGTAAATTCGTCGTCCTGTCTTACATTTATCACTTTAAATGTTCTAATCCTCCATCTCTCCCACGTTCTCATATATTTTCCTATCATCTCTGATTACCCATCATGTCACCGTTTCCTATCCTCTTACTTTTCCAATCTTCCAATTATCTTCCTTTTCCACCCCCCTCCCCTCCCCTCCCTCCACCATCTCTCTGCCTCTCTTCTGTTTGCCAACCTCACCGCCTCCTTCTGCTGCAGTCTCTCATCTTTCCCCCGTCTTTCATCTCCCGTTCCCTCTCCCCAGCAAGTCACTCTGCTCCTTGAAGACAAAAGGAGGAGACGGGAAAGATGGTGTGTGTGTGTGCGTGTGTGTGTGTGTGTGTGTGTGTGTGCGCTTGGGTGTCCATTTCCATATCACTCCTCTTCATTCAAGTATTTTTAAAAAGAAAAGAGACCAAAAAAAAAACACCAAGTGCCTACACTCAAAAACACACTGATGATGAATAGCTGGAAAATGGAGCAAATTAAATGAGGATTTTCAGGATAGTAGGTCACGCGAACACTTCAGCGGACCAATTTATGACAATCTTACAGCCTGGATGCTCTGCACTGAATGATGCTAATGAGAATTGTTTTTGGGGGGTTTAACTATTATATTTAAATACTGTTTTAGCTATGGATGTGTGTGGGAGTCATGTGATTCCAGCTCTGTGCAGTGGCGCAGTGGTGGGGTCAAACCACCACAATAACATTGTTAGACATTCGTAATAACTTTTTATATATTATGCGATGGCTTGTGGGGGCGGCGCATGACATCAGCTTAAAGTGTCAAACAGTATTATCTCCAAACAAGCGAAGCAGCTGACAACCAAACACACACACATAATCACACACACTAAAGCGGCAACTGGGTTTTTCCACAAATTGGAAAACATCCAAATTGAACTACAAGGTTACACAGCCACCGCGGGCAAATATCAAGCCAATCCACTCACTCACAATTACGGACTGAGCAGATTTAAAAAGCTCGGGGCGCATTTAGAGGTTTAAGGACGGAGCATATGCACACAGTTCTACTTGCGACATCTGCCCCCTTCCTGCAACAGGCCTCATGTCTGTCTTGCAAGAACATAATCCATCCAGAAGCACTTTGACAGTGAGAGACAAAAAAAAAAGAAAAGAAAAGGGAAAATGATGATGTTTTATTGAACTTCCAGATCAATTTAGTGGTTTCTCCGCACGGACGAAAGCGCACACGAGGTGAACCAGATCATAAAACCTAGCGGCGGGACGTTTTCTTTCCCCGCTTATCCTCAACGTCGGTGGTAAACAGCAGGGTCTTTGGTGTCGGCCCCAACAAAAAAGGAAGGAGCAAGCACTCTCTTCTTGTAGCTGGCTGTTGGCACCAGCAATCAACAAGCACGCAGAGAGAGAAATCCATCACAGAAGAGGCAAAGATACCAATTTCTCAAACGGCAGCAGCCTCGATGGACCAGACGGTGATGCAGGAAGAGACTGACACGCCTTAAATGATGAACAGCTCTCTCGCTACTTGATTCACTCTTGAAAAGACTCCGTTATTAAGTTATCTGTACCACACGGTTCTGTCACACTCTCAAAGTAATTCTGGGAAGTGTGCAGAGAGTCAATAATTAAAGTGCAAAGGGCAGGCTGAGGGGAAGCAGTAATTGATCATTACAGCTTTATGGAACAATAAACGCGTTTCAGGGTGAAATCTTCTACAAACTTGAATGCGTAATGATGCAGAAGGTGGCTCACTTGGTGGAACCACATCACATCCTGCTCTCGGGCTGGTGGGCTGAGATGAAGGCGGCTTTCTTTTCTGGAACAGTCATAATCTGTGGCCAGCGTTTCGAGCAGTAAAACAATAAAGGGGAACGATGATTTAATTCATGTTTGTGGTCAACCCAGACTGTGGTTGCCATAAATTTAAAGGCTTCACTTTTGACACCCCTGCTGCATATTGACAGGGTAAAATGACCATGGCACCTTCCAAATCTCCCCTATATATTTGCATCAGAATCTCTCTTTTCTATTAGTAAGACATGGAAATACCTTAGATGACTCAGCCTGAGCTCGGGGGGCGTATACAGAAAAAAATGTATCCAATCAAATGTGATTTGTGGCGACTGGCTAACGTCACATAACGAGGCTCTACAGCTTCGTATTGAACAGCATTCTCTATCAGCCACATCACTCAGAGCGTCTTCATCTTCCTTGATGTCACTTACTTCTATCTTCCATTATACTGCATCTTTAATGCAGCTCGTGAGCCAAAAACGGAGGGAACCACCGCTGAGAGTCTGCGTAGCCGTTTGTGTACGTGCTTGTGTGTGTGTGTGTGTGTGTGCGTGTGTGCGCATGCTGTTCACCTCCACACTGAGATTGTGTAAGGAAAGAAGAAAAAAAGAAGAACAAAGAGGTGTAGAGCAAAGAGAGAGGTGGAGGAGAGTTGTGTTCAAGCCCATGAGAGGGGTTAGGGTGTGTGTGTGTGTGTGTGTGTGTGTGTGTGTGTGTGTGTGTGTGTGTGTGTGTCTGGTCTGTCTCACACAAATTGGCCCTGACTTACTGTTGAGTGTGAGTGTGAGTGTGTGCAGGTCCGACATGATGCTGTAAGTCTGGCACAATTTAAAAAGCTGCCACCGGTGAACCCAGCTCTTCTCCTCCTCCTGCCACTCACCCCCCCCCTCCACCCGGCCCACCACACACACACACCCCCACCCTTAATACTCGTCTCACCAGCCGAGACTAACCAACCAGCTGTGGCGAGCGATTCTATCAGGGTGTCTGTTTGTTTAATGCATCACATCACTTCCTATCCTGTTGAAACAACCGAGGTCATCTATCCTGTCTCCAACAGGATTTACACATTCTCTCTCTCTCTCTCTCTCTCTCTCTCTCTCTCACACACACACACAGACATTTTGATTTGTCAAAGCAGGAAATGCACAAGTGGAATTAGTAACGTTAATGAAGGCTGCATTCCATTTAGGAGAGCCAGTTCCAGGGCCCTGGTTTTGTGTATGTGCCCCCTCAATAACACGGCTTACAGGGACACTTAATGGAGTGAAGCAATCATGTGATTTTTCCTGCATTGACAAGTCGAAATGTCTGTCGGGGTCCATACCCACTCAAACCAATGTCATCCGACACGCGAGAGTGCAGAACAGAATTTCAAGTGTAAGGTCACATCTTCATGTACTGCAGGTAAGTAAATGTTTATGAGGTTGAGTGCTACTCATTTAACAGGAGTTTCAAACCAGCCATCTGATTGGCCAAAGCTGTGCCGATGATTCCCATAAACCCTCCATAGGCCTGGTTCATTAGTTGCTATGCCAACTCTTGAGGTAACCAAGGACACGGCGACGTTTATGGTTTCCTCCTTCGGTGCTGCTCATGGCGAACCCAAAGAACCCACGCGCACGTTCAACAGAGCTCAACGTTCAGCAGCGCAACTGACTCCTAAATCACCTGGAGTGACTTCGGCCAAATCGAGTGCAAGCGCGGCTGCAGCCCATCCACTCGAGCGGCACAAGATTACAGATCTGCACGGATACAGCTTGATTCGCGTGTAGCCAATGGTAACATTCAGCTTCTTTGCCGAGACGATTTCTTAACAATTGAAGCCTTTGCAGCTAAAGCTGTAAGGTTTTAGCTCGATAATGCCCCCTTCAAAAAAACACCCAAAAACATTTAAACCCAGACCACCACCAGGTAAGGTTCTTTAGGTGTCCTTCTCTCACACACGTCAGATGGAACAGATATTCTTTAAATCAATACAGCTGCCTACACTGCGGAACACACTGCAAACCAAAGTGTCTTTTTTAGAGCAGCACTCCAAACGAGAGTTGAGCGGGACAGAGACAGTCTGTCACACTTGGACTTCCACAAAAAATATGTCAATTTCTTTACAAATGCAGATAGTGAAACGTGCCAAACGTTGGGTGAGCATTCCTATGACAGCGCAGTACTAATGTGGAATGACGTTTTGACCTATCACTAGGCCTTGCAGACAGGTGAGTCCATTCTCTAACCCTGACCTCAGAATCCTACACTCACACGAGCAAAGAGCAGATACCTGGCTACTAAACCAGGCCTTTTCTCTACAGTCTATCCGGTTAAGCTACTCTGCAGCGGCTGGCCCCACTGGCTTGCCAGGCATTTTCATCGAACTCAACGCCCCGCTCCGTTGTCCACCGGTGTTCATCTGGTTCAGCTAATTCTCCAAATAACCAGCAATTTGTAAACCACCTTTGTGTCCTGTAGCCTTTGTCCTAGCAATGAGCAACCACTTAAAAAACAGGCTTTCTACCTGCTAGGAGATTCCAAATTAGTTCAAAAGCACAACAATAACCTCACAGCAGAGGGAACCCATCTCCTCCGAATTAAGCTCATCATGTTTTGGACAAAGTGTGGGCTCTCCAGGTTTAACATGCCTGAAAATTTTACAGTGCATCACATCAATATGAAAATAGCTGCAGGCAGAGTTTCCCCAGAGTTTCCCCCAACATTATCTGATGTAATGCTCCTTGCACCCTTTGAGCTCTTCTCTGTGTTACTCACACAGTTTGGCTTTGCATTTGAGTGGGAGAGAAGCACATCCCCCTGTGATGACAGCCTATGAAGTGTTGAGTTCTGGTTGTATTTTAGCTGTAGAACACATTCTGCAGTGACCTGGGCATGAAACAGCCCCCAGGCCACATCTGGCTCGAGAGCTGCCACCATCTAGCCAACAAAGGCAAAAGAAATCAAAATCAACATTTAGACACGGGTCACTTTTGTAGAAAGAACACCAAATAATGTCTTCAAACATTCTCCAATACCTGCCCAAGTTGGACTCAAATGTGGATTATTTAAAAAAAAATAAAGGTATGAAGCGAAGCTGTCAGCTCCGAAAGCATCACTGCAGTTATGTAGCAAACAGTTGGCAGGTTCATGCTGGATGCAGGAAGAAAAACCTTTTCTTTTTAACAAGAAATGCAGTATTTCTTCACTTGCAGCTGGTTGCTTAATTTATATCTTGCTGGAAAAAAATGTGGTTGCATTAAAGGGAAAGGCAAGATAAAGTATCTGAAATTAACCCACAACAGAACGGTTTTCTCGTTGTTTTATTCACACTGTATGCGGTGATTTGTCAGTGCTGAAAATTAAAATACCCATGTGGTTGATATTCTAAAAGTAAATTTCTTCTGGCGGCGAGCGGTGCGTCGCATTACTGAAGGACCATGATGCCGAACGTGACGGCCTGCCTCATCACGCTGCCGCAAAGCATCAGGGACGTGAAAAACTAAACTCTAGAGTTTTGTGAGGTGAAAGGAGAGAAAATCCCTGAACTGAGCGACAGCAACTTTAGCATTTGTGGATAAACCTGCACTCATGAATGAGCGGTGCTGCATATTACAAACACAGGGCATTTTAATAACATCTCTTATGCACAGCTCCCGTTAAGATATTCATTAGAAAGAAGCAGCTTCTCTGTTGAGCCACCTCCGACCACTGCTAGAGATAAACATCCACGCTGCAGACCATGCATGGGATGTTCTCCACGATGATGTGAGGATTTGAAAACCTCGCAAAGTAACATGCTTTTGAATCTCATTTCCTTTTACTTGTGATATAGCGAGGCTCAGAGTGAAGTGCAACTTGAACTTATTGATCATCAATTTGATGCAGTGCTGGCAGGGCGCATACGAGCTGTATCTCTGCCGAAATTCTATTAATGTTCTCCGGGTGCAGAACCGTCCAGAGTTGAGGAGGCGCGCTCGGAGGAAGCCTGCTGTCTTTGGATCGACCTATATATGAGGAGACAGGCTCAGTGAAGAAACTGAAGGAGATGTTCCCTCAGATAAACATCTGTCCGCCGTGCATAGAGACACATCACCAATTCCACCTGACCTGTGTGCACTTCAGGCTTCGTTTCCCCTGCAAGGGAAAAGGGCCAGTCTGCTGACGGCTTGTTGTATCAAACCCTTTGTAATTAATGCATCCCTGTTAGAAGTGCTGCTAATGTTTAATAGTGCCCTGAAAGTCTCCAGCTGTAATCTGCTTTTCTATTAACTTGAATACTCGGAGAATTTATTTGCACCCATGCATGAGCTGACTGAACATGAAATTTGTTTAAACACAAAGTGTAATTGCATAGTATTAGTCTTTGTGGAGCAAAAAACTGAAACAGATCTGACTTAACATGTTTATACGGGGGGAAAAAAATCACATATTATACAGTATATAAATGCTGCAACAGTCGCTGAAGCAAATTACGACATGTGCACTTCACCAATTTCACTCATGAAGATCAGTTTGAGTACTATTCAGCCAGTGGAAACTGTTGTATAACGTCCTCTGTGGCTCCTGCGGGGAACTTTTCAAAGGTAGAAAGAAGAAGGGAAAAAAATCCCCTTGATGATGTAATCAGGGTTCTCTCATCTTGGGCTTGGGGGCTTCAAATGTCTAACAGAAAGCAAGTGTTTCAAAGTGATGTGGGTGTTCACCCGGCAGAGAGGGTGTAATGAAAGGTGTTTTTCAAGTTGCATTATGAGACGTGTTGTATCCGAGGTTTTGCTGATTCAAACCAGGCAGCAAAAGTCAGAGCGTCTCTGTTTCTGCTACTTTGATCGTTCCTCCAGCAGCATGGCTCTAGGGATGGCAATGTCGGTCGGCCAATCCACCACTTTGGGCCAGACAAAATAGCTCAACAAATATCGGAGGTGTTGCCATGATATGTAGTACAGACATGTGGCCACCCAGCGGACAAATCCTACTCACTTTGGTGATCCCCCATATTTTATTTATTTTTTTCCCCCTCTAGCCCCACCAACAGGTTGACATTTCTGGGTTTTAGTGAAATGTCTCAACAACCATTGGATGAATTGCAATTAAACTTGCTACATGATGCCCAGAGGATGAATCCTAATGACTTTAGTGATGATACACATTCACACCACACTGAAGAATTTAAACTGATTCATTCTTGACCTTGAAACCAGCAGCAGCAGAAAGTAACATCCACACCGCGTGTATTTTTAGAGAGTATGAATGTGGACACAGCTCACACTTTGCAACATAGCAATGACTCATCCAGCATGTGCGGACAAATTGTTATTCATCAGTAAATAATTAATTTGTTCTCAAATGTTTTTCCTTCATTTATACAATTTTCCGATTTCATTGGAAACACACTTATTGAATCACTTGAATTCGGGGAGAAAACAACCCCAGACCTGTGCAGCTCACTCTGGCTCACTTCATCAGGGACCTCCCCAAACAATACAGTCCCAATATTGTATCACAATCCTTGGGCCGACGAAGGACGGCGGCGCATATTTTCCGTTTCGCCGCGTTCTCCAGCTCAGTATCACCCACTTTACTCCACATTTCATTTGATTATATCAAGACAGTAAGGAGCTGAGGCAATATCGCTCAGCACGGAGATCAATTATGCAAAATAAACATAACAAACTCATCTTCCACGGCTGTAAAATCCAAGTTTTCAGACATTCGGGCGCACGTCAAGGGATTATTCTATATGTGGAATCGTGTCGCGGATTGAGCCATCATGGCACGTTAGCCGAACCCTCGGAGAATCCATTAACTTGGGAAGACGCACAACTGGAGCAGAGATGGAGTGGAAACCAGAAAAATCAATACAGAGAAATCTATCAAAATCCAATCCTTGCACATGTCAAAGCCCAATCAGAGATTTCTGGCCATCAGAAAGCAACATCGCCTGCAACACGGTCGCTCTTGCTCTGGTAGCTTTCCGTGCCGCCCGCGAGGGGCAGAGGGCACTTTGTAGATCGAGGTAAAAGCAGGCAAGCTGACAGCATAATGACTACTATCGCCAAATGACTGCTGACAAGAAAGGGAAGCCTATTACGCTATATTATTGAAATTGAAGCCATTAGCTCTCTTGTCTGCAGAAATAGCCATGTTTTCAAGGACGCATATGCACCTGCACTCTGGAAATATTTAGAGATAAATATGAAAAGGATTATTTCAGTGCAGAGATGAAGTCCTAACATTGTTGTGGAATGAGCCCCGACATGTTATGCTTCCACATGCTCTCGCTCTCTAAGGCAGGAAAGCACAAGCGATAAGTGGAGAATTTTATTGTCATCTCTTTCCTTCCTTCCTTCCTTCCTTCCTCACACACACCCATTATACAAAAGGGTATCTCCAGCCTCAACGACCGTCCCTTCTTTCACTAAGTGTATTTTTCTTTCATCACTCGTTAGTTCTCGCCTCCTTGAATCATTTCTTCTTTTTCTCTCCCTCTCTCTACACTCATTGTTTCTGCCTCGCTCTCCCGATATCTCACTCCTTCTCTCATTCGCAGCTTCTCTTCTCTCACCCCCTCACCCACACACGCCGTAATTTCATCACTTTTGCTCATTAAGGAAAGTGTTGACACTTTCGCTTTCCTTCCCGAGTCTTTCTTCTATCCACCTTCTCCTCCTTCCTCCTGAGCCCACTTACCCGCGCTAACGTTCTGCGTTTCCCTCTCACCATCTCAGTGACGGCTCAGTTGCATAAAGCTACCAGGAAATGGCATTTCAATGACATTTCGCTCCCGTTGTTTGCCACGCTGCGTCTGCAGCTGAAACTGAATTTAGGAGTTGACGGAGTTCAAAAATAGCTGGCATATAATTTTGAGCTTAGGGCTGGGCTTCAATGGTATCTCACCGACTCTGGATCCACGAGAATCCCTTATCACATCTATTCATATCTGGCTCTGTGCATTTGTAAGAAACTAAGTTAAAGCTGGAATATTCATGCAACCGGTTTTTGTTGGCAAAACATTAATAAGCGGTTGCCTAATTAACGTTCACAACCTGTAGACACAAACTGATACAACAGAGGAGCAAAAGACATTAAATGTTGATCAAATACATTTTGGACATATTGAATAAACACGTGTACCATTGTAACCAAAATATGTTATTTTTCACAAACTACTTCCATCAGATACTCATGAACTTGACGCAGAATTAAGTTAATGAGCTTAAAAAGGAACTGTATGTAATTTTTTACATTAATGTTTAAGTATTAATCCTTTTATATTGCCTGTGTGTGAACTGTAACGTAACCTTTGCAGACACGAATGAGTCATTACGCCGTTGGTGTCTGCAGCAAACGTACAGAGCAGAGCTTCTTTCCTTAACAAACAATCTTTGGCTGATTACAGACAAAGATGTTAACTTGACAAACGCCAAGTTACACAATTGGGCCTTAGCCTTTGGTCAACTTACCAACAGATTTAATTAGCTACAGCTGACATTATCTGCCATCCGCGATTAATCAGTAATCAGAATAGTTACTGATTTTAGTGTTGATCAACTAATTGACTCATCAACTGTTCATTTGTTTCAGCTCCTGTTTCTTGCTACTAAAAAGAACTTCACGGAGAAGGAAAAGGTTTGATAAGAGATTCAAGATTCCAGAGCCCCATACGAACCTGAACCGGCTGGCAGAACCTCAGATTCTAGTTCGTCAGTAAGTGGCCAGTGGGAATCTGCTGTCCGTGCGGTATTCCGTTGCAGGAAAGACATGCGATATTAGACGGCGACATGGAGACGTTGCAAACAAGGTGAAAAGGACAGTCATTTTTCATTTCATTGAGACTTCAGCGTGTAGCCCGCCTCTCTTCCTCCTGTCACTTCACGTCTCTTTCATTTCGTCTCTGCAGGCTACACATTCCCTCGTTCCTCCACATCCTCACCGCCCCTGCATGCCTCCTCTGTCCCCCTCGCAATCTATCTCGGCGAGCTCTCCCGAACCTGCTCTTCAGCTGCTAGGACATTAAGTCCTTCTCACTCGCCTTCCTCTCGTCTCTGTGTCCCCCCATTTGTCGTCCTCTCTTTCTTTGACCTCTCTCAAGTTCAGTCGCATGTCTTTGCCGACATGACCGAGATACTCCACACTGACATCTCGTAGGAAGTGTGAACAACCACAGGAAGTAGAGAATCATTTAATAATAGTTCAAACAGAACGACGACAGTATGTTGTGCCACTCCTCCCTCAGCACGGCTGCTGCTTCTCATTACTGCGACAAATTTTTAAACCTGCGGAACATAAAACTTACCAGCACTCATAACTTTGGGCATTTCTGCCCCCCCCAACAATCTGTCCAACGAATTCATAGTGTCATAGCTTTCCATCAGCGGTGAAATATACTGCCGCTGGCGACTTTAAGGTCAGATCACAGTCTAGTTCAACTTGGCAACTTGGAAAATGTCACGGAATGTTTTCCGCTGGTCTTTTCTTTTGCAAAATGAAAAGTAACCTCCAGAGAGTCAGATAATCATCCATCGCAGCGCGTCTTCGTATGAATGACATGCTCTTATATCACCATGTTTACCTTGGAATGTGAGAGAGAGATGACCCAGTGTTTTCCGACAGTTCACTGGTTGAAGCCGCCTTCTTGAGGAAAAAACAGCAGCCTTGGTCGTTTGTTCAAACTGCCTAAAAACAAGCGGCGTTTCAACTGAAAGCCGAAGCTGTGACGCTCCAGGACCAACACAAAACGTCTCATGGAGGATTTGAGAGTGAATGGACGGGCATTAAAAGTGTCCAAGGTTGCTGTCCACGCAGTCTCCGACCAGTAGGGACTCTTTTGAGATCTTATTGATCCCCGTCGAGGCCCATATGTTTAGCAGCTGCCTACGTCTCCACCCATTTAGGCCTGCGATTTGTTTCTAAAAGCTGAAAGCGTCTCAGGGGCAGGACAAACATTACTGATGGATCAGGCCTCTTCAGTGTTGTCTATTAAATCACTCCTAAACTAAGAATCCTGCTGGGGCCTTGCTGTAGTGCCAGATGGAGACTTTGATATTTGTGGCCAAACCTGCCGGTAAAGATTGGATCAGATCTTTCCTTTTTGGTTTTTTTAAGCTCGTGGTTTTACTGGATATTATAGTAATAAGACGGCGACGGGATAAGGTCACATTTGAATCCATCTCCTTCACATGACAGCAAACGTTCATATATACGGCAGATCGTGACGTGTTGGTGTTGGCGTCCGTGTACTTGGATTACCTATATTTGTTACGTTTCCAATCCTGTGTCAACTACTAATCAAACTACTGCTTTTCATTTTATTTTGTTTATAGATAAGGCTTGTGCCGGGTAAAAAAAAGAAAGAAAGAAAGAAAGTTAAAACGTTTTTAAACATCAACAGACAGAAATAGCTGAATGTTTCCAGATTTGATGGGCTTGCTTGTTTTGCAGGATTTTAATTAATGTAAGGCCACATACCAGCACCTGAAAAGCTCTTGTATTCAATCTGACAAGGATAAGCTAAAATTCTGCGCTTTTGAGGCCGGCGAGCTTTTCAGCATGCATCTCGTTTGTCTACAGATGTGCGTGATACAAGTGTCTGTTTATTAATCTTGACATTGATTTCTTCCCGTTAAAATGTCACATAAATCCAATCGCCATCAGATTCAAACAACTCAAATGTGTCCATTGCGGCCAGTTCTGGTTTCGACAAACAATATTGTTCATAACAGCGAAGGGTGTATAATTTTAGCTCAAAAACATCATCCTTACCGCCTGCCCTTCCACGAAAGAAAAAAAAATATATAAATAATAAAAAGAAATACAAACACTCACACCTCATTAGAATGAGCACCTGGGTGTCATTATCACAGCTGAAACCCAATGACAGGCGTCTTTAAACCGTTCCAGCATCAGCCAGCCATGATCACAATCATCATAACTGCCTACACACAGCGCACGTGTGTGTGTGTGTGTGTGTGTGTGTGTGTGTGTGTGCACGCGCTCCCTAACCTTTCACCGCAGCTCAGTGTGACACTCTAAATACAGATTCCACATCAGTGACAGCAGGTCCCCAAAGAACTCAGGAAGCGCTTTGCAACATGGGAAAACAGACCGAGCGTGTGTGTGTGTGTGTGCGGTGAAACAAAGATCTCTTTTCCATCCCAGGCATCTTGCTCTGATTGCTAATTAGCTGCATGTCAACAGTCATTCCTGTGTGCTCTCCCGTCACTGCTGTGGCGCACAAACACAACTGCAGGATTGGATACACATTTCACCAACGCACAGGTAGGACACACTTTTATTTCTCCCTGTGTGTGTGTGTGTGTGTGTGTGTGTGTATGTGTGTGTGTGTGTGAGCAGAAACGTGGTGCAGCTGTAAACACATGCACAGACAAAACGGGCGGCAACTCATATAAATTGTGGATTCGGTATTTAGTTATGAAATATAAGAAAACTGAAAAATATAACCAGAACTTGCAGTTTTGAGTCCAAGGTGACATCTTTAAATTGCCAGACAAACCGTCCACAACGCACAGATATTCACTCAATCTGTATTATATATATAAAAACACATCAAACAGAAACTAAGCAAATATTCACATTTGAGAAGATGGAACCAGCAAACGTTTGGCAATGGAGTCAATGGATTTTCTGTCAATCAACTAACCGATTATAATCAAGAAATCGTTTCAGCAAATTCTGAAAAACGAAACCACACATATGCATGTACACACACAGAAAGCCGTGCCTGCGCTCCGTCTCGTTTCAGACTTCCATACTGTCTTTACCTCTCGCACACAAACACAGCAGCCTCCAGTCGGCACGTACACTGTGTCTAATGAGCTGCAGTATCACCTGGCCTACCAGAACAGCCCCGCCGTGTCATCCCTCCGCCGTCTGAGGTCGTCCTCACTCACTAAACAGTCTGCTCTGCCGTCGACTGCAGGGCGTCGAATCGGCCGGCAGAAGCTGCACACGTGCTAATGCTGGTTTTCGGCAGCTGCAGAGAGATTCCGGAGCTTGTACGTTGGAATTATCACACTGGTCTAGTTTGGAAAGTCAAAAGAAAAATCTTTGACTTTGCATGCACAATCTTGCACCCATCGCAATATTTTTCACCAATAACACCAATACTTATTTGTCCACTTGCCTGCAGCCCTCATCGAAGGTTGCGTACTCCTTTTGGACATACTCAAACGGCCCCTGAACTCTGGGGATTTATTGGCATCTTCTTCTCCATAGAGGTCACACGAAGTCCAGCAAGTCCTCGGGGCTAAGATATGTCAAAAAACGACTGTTTCATGATCAGTAACGTGTCCTATCTTTAAAGGTACGGTTACGTTGAGGTCAGGGAAAGATCGCGGTCAAAGTTGGGGGGAGCATCGCCTCCATTGTCTGCTGGGAGATGGGACATGGACTAGTCCAAGTTACATGCTTTGTACACCTTAAACCTTTTCTCTAAGAGCTTTTTTCGTGGCAAGAAACTACATCTGACTTTGCTGCTGAGAGAGAGAGGAGAGTCAATATTTGCAAGACCGTGCAGCGTTGCCTGTCGAGAAAAGAAAACAAGGTCATTTGAAGCATTTTAACATATGACCAAAGGTTTTCCTCAGGCGGACAGTTTCAAAACTCCCTATATTTTGGAAACATTGCTTCGGGCAATGTTTGCTTCACTTCACAGCCCATAACTCTACGGATGGCTTCTCCTATGATCCATGCAAACATGTAAAAATAAACTAAAAATGGTCAGAAGTGAGTTTTCCGTCTGTTGCCAAAATCAACTGGCCTGATGAAACAGTGAAAGCCCTTGATGAATTTAATTTGGCGTCTACCTGTAAAATTGTGACTCCCTCTCAGTGTCCTTCATACTCTGCCTCCCACATTTCCAGCTGTCACGTTTGCTAGAAAAGAAACGCAGACGGACCCTTCGTTTAAAAAAGAAAACGTAAAGAGAGGTGAACACCACCAGCCAGGTGCTGATCACGGCGAGACCGCAGCCGCCGGCCAGCTTCTTTGGCAGGTAAATTAAGCATCACATGATGTTATTTTAAACTCGGCAACATTCAGATGCATCTCTGCGGATGTGGAAAGAGACAAAGCACCTGCGAGACCTGTGCCCCAGTTAAAAGAAATCACAGCTGCGGTTTCCTTGTAACCTCATTTTCACGGCATCTTTGCTTTGCTCAGTGGCTAGTGGTAAAGACTTAAACTTAAAGTGTCAAAGGGTTCAGGTCTCGGCAGTGTCCAGCCAAACGGGTCAGGCCTCAAGACGGGTCCTGATCTGTAGCGCAGCACACGTCCAGTCACCAGCTAAAAGCAAACGAATACCCGTGAAATCCAGCTGCTAGTTGTCCTCTTCGGAAGAAGTGAATAAATGAAGGGCACAGCTGCATAATGCTGCCCGTTTGAAAATCGCCGAAATGGAACAAAGTATTCCAATTGATGTTACATTTCAATTTGGCTCACCTGATTTATACCGACCTGAGATTCATGAGTCAGTGTTGCTTAACAGACAATAGCAAACGGTGTCTCTGTTCTAGTCAGAGGTGATACACTAGCTTAGAAGTAGCACATATCTCATTTCGTAATGAAACCCTTCCAATGGAACAAAGGTGAGCTTTCCAACTTTTAAATGTTGAATAATGAAATGCTCTCCACGTTGCAACTCAAACGACGCTTTGATTTGATCCACAAGGAGTTCGTCTGAGATGCAACATGACCAAACCAGCTTGGTAGCTGGAACAGAACACGGCGTTGGGTCTTTACTGAACCGTGCGTATGCACAGTATATTCTTCCTGTGGTGCATATGTCAAAGACAAACGTCCTTGGATATTACACAGCAGAGACGAAGCCATGTGAATGTCTCTAAGCCAAACGGTTCTCTCTTCTCTCGGCGACGGCTGAAAATTGAGACAACTTTTATTTTCTCAGATTCTTTTAGTCGGATCAAACAAATGCAGTTAAGCACTGCTGTTACCGTTTACCGTTTCTGTTTGCGTCACTGAACAGGGTATCTGCACACCTCTTTAACCGCTGATTCGGATGCTTCATTAGGAAAAGCGATAACAAAAAAAAAAACAAATTAATAGAAAACATTAAAAGGAAATTCCACCGTCCTCTTACACCGTCACGTATCCGTGTGCGATGTTCAGTGCATTCCAGGAGTTAACCCCGCAACCACGTCCTCACTTTCTCCCATCCTGCCTGCCGTTTTACTTCAAATAATTCCTGCGTTTCCCGGAAGTGAGAGAATGAGCCTGAACGTGCCTCAGAAAGTGAGCGGTGAGTTAAGACACTTACAGCAGGAGCTAAAAGGACTGACGATACTAAAGAGCTGCAGCAAAGGGAGCGTTAACCCAATGAAGACATGATCAGAGTCACATCCCTCACACCAAACAGATGCACTGGCTTATGGCTGCAATGCACTCTGGTCCTTTGATGTATTTCTTTGTTCTTACGGACCGACGCTGCAACATTAAGTTTGTGTCTTAGGTTTTAAGATGACACTTTGTTTTTTCTCATTTTTCCATTGTTGCTGGGAGAAATATGTTGCCATAATGTTCTTTCATATATTTTACATTTTTGTGCAGGACTCTATGGAGGTAATGATGTGATTGAGAGTCAAAATGGTACAGCAGAAACATAAAATAATAATATCTGGAATCTGGGACGCACACCAATGAAGGGCCAAGACTGAAAACACTCGTATTGTTCCTCTGCTGCTAAAGAAATTATTCCACTGGGAACAGGAGCTAAACGGCAAAATCATAACGGAAAACGAAGGAAATGCAATAGCTACTTCAGAAGAGTCGAAATATTCTAGGTTAGATTTTCTTTTTCTCGCTCTGAATCCTGAATAAACCAAAAGGAACTACCCGCTGCCAGGGGTACGTCTGGTCCTGAGGCCACCAGCGTTAAAAATGTATGCACCCCGGCTACACCATATGGCATACTGTACGCTACAATGAGGGCAGTTTAAACTTTTAAATGTGTACCCTACTTTCCCACGTGACAGAGACCGTGACTTCAGCGCGGTTAGGAGCCCTCCAGAACCTGTGAAGCCGACATAAAGACTGGATTTAACCCTCCACTTGGCTGGATGATACGATCAGCAGGGACAAGCCTCAGTACGAGTGTCTGTCACAGTGTGTGTGTGTGTGTGTGTGTGTGTGTGTGTGTGTGTGTGTGTGTGTGTGTGTGTGTGTGTGCACGTAGGCAGAAGCGTCTTTGAGCGTCAGGGTCATTGGCGGCGGTGCCAGCGGAGTGCGCGGGGGGGCGAGAGGACACATTAGCCCGCGTTTCTTCGCGTCGGCGCCACGGCAAGTTCAAAGACCAAGGCGTCTCGGTAAAAGTAAAAATAAACACAGGATGTCTGCTGTTTGAAAAGGCGAGCCGACGCTTACGTAGCTGAAGAGGTGAAAGCAGAGAAACCAGTGGAACACTGGCGGCGAAGGTTAAGATCTCGTGCTTAAGAGAACAGAGGACTAACCTGCGACAGTAACATCCACATTTGGGCAGTTTTAAGCAGCAAATTTCCCCTCTTAAAATGCTGGCGGCAGCGGGATGGAAGAGCGTTAAAAACCGAGCCGCAAGCACTTAACATTCAGACAGCGTCCGAGGTGGATACCTGCTGGGTTAGAGGTGCAAAGATTAACCCTCTAGCTCAGTGGCTCGCGCCGCAGTCACACACTTCACTTCAGGCCTTTCACAACATCCCCACGCTGAGAGACGTGACCGCCGTGTCCTGCCCTGCCTAAAGCCTTCGCGTCACTTTCCCAGACCTCAGCAACACACGGCGGCGTCACAAAACATGCCGGTGTGGCACAAGTTAGTACAAGCTAGCGGTCGACGCAAGGCAAGCCACACTAGCGTTAGCAGCGATCGCCACGGGCCCCGAACTGCTCCAGGTTGAGGGCAAAAGTGTAACTAAACCCATTTGCTGTTGGCAGTATTTACAAGGACACGTCCCCAGTTCAAAATATCAAATTCAGAAGGTCAGCACTGACCCAGGACCAGCAGCATTTTAGTGAGAATCTCTTCCTTGTTATGGACGAGCCAAACGTGTATTTAGTGTATCACTTTTTTTACTGTTGTTCGGAATCGCTAAGTCATTTTCTTGGGGCGTTTCAGAATCCGTTGTTGAAATCAAATATTCAGGCAATAATTGATTTATTTTGGTCACACTTGGCATTTAAAAAAGTAAAAGGAGCAAATCCTCATCACGGCTGAACCGAGTCGCATCAAACTGATCTGCACGCCGACGCCGGGAAACAAAAAGTTCACGCTCTACTTTTAGCTGGATCCAGTTTGTTTAACAAGCACAGGGAGTAAAAAGGTAAATCTCCCTTTTACAGAAAACATGGGAACACCTCCATTCTGAGAGGTTCTGAGCTTAAACTTTAATAAAAGGATTCATCATCGTTGAGCGAGTCATTAGTCAGTGAAAACTTCAGCCAGCAGCAGTGGAAAAGAAACCACCCATCCAAGTCTGAGTAGTACAAACACAAGGTTATAGCTGCCCCCCCTCAGTCTTAACATTATTGCTCCTTCTCCGAGGCCGAATCCCAGCATGCAGCTGGAGTCCACTGAGCTTGAGTCATCCCTGTTAGTGAGCCGACTGCTTGCTCTCCAGATCCCTCCCTGCTAATTCACAGGAAGTTGTTAACGACATCAACAGGTACGTTGCTAAGATATGTGTATCGCCGCAGAGTGAAATACTCCATGGCGCTCTCTCTTTTGACCTTTGCAGATGTTCGAGGGGAGATTTCCAGAAATAACGTTTGTGCGACGCTCCAGCGGTGAGTCAGCCTGAGCCGGCCTTGTTCAGACCTGTAGCCAGGGCAGGACAATAACCTGTAACCGAGCTCAAACTGAGGCCTGTGTTGCTTGCACTGCGGTTATGATGCATACAGGCTATATGAGTGACAACGACGACAAAAGCGACACTGAGCTGATCCTGAGTCAACACAGGACCCAAAATCAGACCCAGCATTGTTCTCGAGGTTTGAGCTGCAGCTAATGGTTCATCTATTGAGCATTTCTCCAAGAAAATGATTATTATTTAGTAAATAAACATCCAGAAAAAATTTCCAAACATATGAAACACAGAAAAGCATTTGAGAAGACGGAGCCACCAAACATTTGGCATTTTTTGCCTCATTAAATAAAGAATTTTCAGAATTGTTATTATTTTCTATCAACTACCCTTTAAAATTCAGATCCCCATTACGAATGTTTCTGGCTTAAACGTTAGGTTTCTATTTGACTAACTAAGCAGCATGTAAAAACGGGACCAAAGCGAACACTGACTTCTTCTGAAATTAATGGGCAGCAGGCCACGAAACACTGAAGTAAAAAACACTGAATAATCCGTGAGCCCGGCATGCAGATTTGATCATTTGTGATCTGGGTTTCTGAGGCCCTGAGGGGAGGAACATGTTTGGAGCCACTGGTTTAGCGCTATGTTTAAACCCTCCGGCCACCTCACAAACAATTTGAATTTGAACATTTCCAGACACGCCTCGCATGCAGAACACTCGTAGCAGTAACACGTGCGCTGCACAATGCCCTCGGATAACTGGAATCAGGAGGGGTGGAGATAATCAGACATCGCTTTTACAAATGGACACTGTTCAGTGAAGCTTTGAAATATTAATGGGGTGATGAGGCAGCCTTTTATCCATGCCAATGCAAATGGACCCCAAGGTCACTAACATAACACTGCAGCAGCCTCTGGCCGGGATAGATCGACTCGGAAAAGGCCTGTGAAATGGGGTCTTTCGTAGTCTGGCAGCACCGAGCGCACTGTATAATACAATGGCCTCGAGCCCACGGCAGGCTGAGAGGGGAATTAGGTGGAGCCTGGGCCCCATCAAAGTGTTTGGAGCACGACGTGTGTTTTTTAAACCATCAACCCGCTGACCCGCCATTTTCTCTGGTAGTAGGATTCACGAAAATAACCACAGGAATGTTGGTCAGCGTCGATAATGGGCGAGGGCCGCGTGTTCAGGAACTCAAACGTGCAGCGCTGCCGTCATTATCCTCATTATGTTCCCGACGGCCCTCACAGCTTAGCATGCTCCGAGTTGAAGAAGCCGAAAACAAATTTCAACTCAAGCCAAGAGAGCCCTGCACTTCAAATGAGTTTACAACTGTTGCATAGCAACAGCAGCGCCTACATTTTGTGTTTCTGTTTAGGGGGCGCCAGCCATGACCAGAGTGGTCCACTGGACACAAGAGCTCCTCAGTGCGGATAATTAAGCTCTGGTTGGCCCTGCAATGGAGCCCTGACAATTAGTGGGCCTGAAATGGTTTGGTACAGCTCAGCTAGAGGATTCTGCCAACTTTTACAAATCCTAACCATTACTGCCTCTCTAGCACAAGTAGGAATCCACTTTACACCCTTGTAACTCGGCACCACGCCGTCCCTGTAAAGTCTGAAGAGTATACAACTTCAAATGCATGAAAAAATGTATACTTCACACAACACCAGAGGTTCCATCACATTTGGTGCGGAATCAAATGTGACAATCGGACCAAGCAGCTGGTTTCATTTCCACAGACATGTTGTTGTGATATGCTGCTCAAAGTGCTGAAACAGACTAAACTCTGCAGAGGCAAGCTTTGTACTTTCAGATATATATATATATAAAAACATAATTGGCTGGCTTTTTCTCCCATTTTATTTTATTTCTTCACTGTACTGTGGACTTTTATTGTTGCAGTAGCAGTTGGGATTCATTTCTGGGTTTGGGTCCAGGTCCGTCCCTGTTCTGTTCCCAGTTAGCAGCAGGTTGTATAACAATAAAAAGCACTAATTGCACACAGCGGACCTCCATCATTCTCTGCCGTTTCTGTTCCTACAGAAAGGAGCTGCCGCGCTCACCCCGGACGTTTTCCTGCTGAGGCGGCCTTTCACTGCTGAATGAACACAAGTCCCGCACAGTGCTGTGTAGCTAATACCTACAATAATCTGTTTAACTCTTTGTAGTCGTGCGACGTGAGCATTAATGGCATGACAGAGCCGTTCGCCTTCATCGGCTTCAGGCGGCAGATCCAATCTGGCCAATCTGCCAAATCCCTTTCTCTCTCTCTCTCTCTCTCTCTCTCTCTCTCATGTCATGAGCTCACTCCCATCCTCTCTCGTTCTTTTTCAAACCCTCTCTTTTCATTTACCTAACTGGCTCCATTTTTTAACGCTCTCGCCGTCTCTCCGTGTGCTTTCGCCGTTTGAATCTGCGGCGCCCCAATTAGCGGGGACGGGATGCTCTTCTCTGTCGCGGCCCCAATTTGGGATTTTTAGACTGATAAGCGGAATGCTTCTTTACATAAAAACCTTGCCTGGTGCAGCGTTAATGAATTACCCTCCAACCTCTGTGTTTCATTACATACTTTCACGCGCGATAATATAATTCACTGAGCTCGCAGGTGTCCCAGATAGCGTTAGGTTAAGGTTTTACATCACTCGCTACTAATGTGCGGCAGAAAGGTCTGTCTATAACTATGAAAAGGATGACAAGGAAACTGAGGATTTGCTCTGTTCTAACAGCTTGACTGGAGGTTTGTACCATAAATGCACTAAGATGTCTCGTGCAGGGAAGAGGACAAATGTTGCCGCTACAACAAGAGGTAGAAAATGATAAATAACTTCTGTCTGAACCAAGATATTTGAGGATATTCATGCTGGAATAGGAAACCAATTTTACACAAATCAGTCTCATACGGGGATGAATGAATACATGTTTGATCTCCCGATGCCAATTCCAACACTTAGTCTGAGGGTGCAGGCCGGAGTCTGTGACCGCTGCATCGTTCAATTCATATAGGTTCAGAATCAGACGCAGTCAAAAGTGCTCGTACGGTATCGGTGCATGATGAGTCGCATAACTCACGATCTCTCACACCTCTCACGCCTGATTTCTCTCTGCCTCACTCCGTTCCCTCTCCGCTGGGTCTGACAGCCGTTCAGCACAGCACGAGGACGGGGGTCAAGCTTGTAGCACTTTAGCTGCTGGGTGTGACGATTAACCCGGTCCGTTTACAGCGGGTGATATTTTCTCAGCACTATACCTGAGAGTTTTACCTGCTGCTGTATTTAATTGAGTAAGTATCCAAAATGAAACGGGAACAAAAAAATAAATAAAAAACAGATTTGCTTTCCGCTGTTGTTGTGTCTTTTTCAGAGAAAGTCTCGTCCTCACCAGGTAGCAAAGAGGCAAAGGCTTATTTGAGTGTGAAGTCGGGCAGAAAGCACAAGAAGCGACATCATGTCTGAACCAAAACGTAGAGGATTTTTGTTTTTCTACAAGTATGTGCAGAAACACTGCATCATTTCATAGTGCGACATTTTCGGAAATAACCTTGTTCACTTTGTAGCCGAGAGTTCGGTGGGACGAAAGATATTCTCGTGTCTGTACGCTAAAATATGAAGGTACAGCCAGGGGGTGATTAGCGTAGCTTAGCATAAAGACTGGAAGCAGTGGGAAACAGCTAGCCTGGCTCACCCTGCCTATGAGCAGCTCACTATGTCCACTGCTGTAACACATTATATCTCATTTGTTTTAATCTGTACAAAAGAAAATGACAAGTTGTTGGGCATTTTTTACCTTTGGACAGAGCCATTTTCGCCGTGCTTCTTTATGCTAAGCTAAGCTAAGCTAAGCATCGCCTGACTGTAGCGTCATGTTTAATGGACCTGCAGTATGTGAGAGTACTTCCTAAAATGTCAAACTATTCTTTTAACTCTTCTTCATGTTCCAGAATACAAAACAAACACCTCCTAGTCGGCGTGAGGTATAAATCATTGTATAGTGGCCAGCAGACACCCACTTTGTGGAGCTCAGCGGTGCTGCTGCTGGCTGGACACACAGATGAAACCGCCACCAATCCTCTTTTAGCCGGCGACAAGGCATATTGACAGAAACTCAATTTCCTTATCCTCTTATTTGTTTTACTCTTACCCTCCTCCTCTCGCTTGACCCTTCCCTCATTTCCCTCCTCTTCTGTGTGCTCCCATCTGAATAAATAAATGCAGCGATAGATGGGCAGAGGAAGAAAGGAGGAGAGGAGAAACTAGGGCACTCCAACCTGGATGCATCGTCCAAAGCAATTTGCTCAGATGGAGAGCGAGGCAGCAGAGTAGGAGGAAAACAAGGAGCTTAAGAGCATCTCTGCTAAAGAGGGGACGGCTTAGAGAAAACAAGCAAAATGGACTGACAGGCTGAGTCACTGAAAGAGATGGAGAGACGAGGAGAAAGAGAAATTGTTGGTAAAATGACAAAATGGACAGAGCGAGCTGGGAGCGAGACAGAGGCCGTGGTGGAAAATTGGACTGACAGAGACGGAAAGACGGAAAGTGAGAGAGAGAGTTGGACCAGAACCCCCAATTTACCTCTTTTCTGAAAAACTAAATTATGGTTTAACAGCGACATACTCACAGTAAAAGCAAAGAACAGTTGCGTACACTAAGATGTACGCTTTCACTTGAGTTCAATTGTATTTATTTTGGGTTTTTTTTACACAGTTTTGCATTTTAATACCTCTACTGGGTTGTTCCCAGGGGTTAGACTTGAAAACGACTGACAGAAAATGAATTGGCTATAGTTCTGATAATCAATCATTTGCTTAAATAATTTATCAGCCATAAAATGTCAAACACCTGCTGCTTTCAGCTTCTCAATTGTGCTGCTTTTCTTTGTTTTTAATCTCTGTAAATCTTTGGGACAAAATGTGCAATTTGTTGTAAGAAGTGACCTGGGGCTCTGAGATATCGCCATGTAATTTTCAGCACTTTCTAACAATGTAACAAACAATTAATCCCCGCCGGAAAAAATAACACACAAAAAAAAATATTAATCAGATTAATCTACAATGAGATTAATAATAAGCTACAGAAATACAGATATAAAAACACTTCAACAAAGACGGCTCGTATCAGTGTGAATGCTCCAAGCATTTGGGAGCGATCCGGCTGTAAAACCAACATGAGACGAACTAATGCTTAATGTCTTCACCACCGCAGATGCTGTAACCACGGTCCATCCCAAAGCTCACACGCATTCCTGCGTTCCCGTCGCGTACACAGGAGATGATGTACGAGAGGTTCGTGGTCCTCGCAGCCTCCGGGTGCACGTACAGTTCACTGAGAGTCAACTTTTCAGCGAAGGAGGAGGCATCAGAAGTTAAACATTTTGAAATGAACAATTTTTGCACATTCATAACTCCTGGCTTTTCAATGGAGGGAAAGGCATCAGATGCAATATCAAACTTTTCTTAACGGGGTAATTGAACTTTTTTTTATGTGAACGAAAAACAAAACATCTCGGACACAAATTATTATTTTTTTTACGCTGAATATGGCCTCAAAACATGTCTGAAGGGGATCTTTAAGTGGATCATTGGAAATAATGACAACATGCATAACAGGCAAACTGCAGAGACGAGGAGAAAGCTGTCACAAGTTGAAACATTAATAGTATAGTCTGTTGAAGGATGCTGCTAAATGGCTTCCAACCTAATTGTTACTTTTGTGTGACGTACGCGTGTTTCAGCGGCGCCGAGGTTAAAACGGTTTGTCATTAGCAAATCGTACACAATGCTGGAAAGGAACATGAATACAGCATTTTACAAATGATGCACGCTCAAAAAAAGAGAGCGGGGAGGGAGGATCAGGAAAAGTCGTGTCCTCTTTCAAACACAGGTTGAAAATGGAAGGAGGGGGAGGTTAGCGGTAAGTCACTGGACACTCCCTCATCACCCGCAGATGATGGCGAGGCAGGGCTGGATGAGGAGTCGTGCCAATAGAAGACTGGAAATGTAGTCAGAGGTGTGGGGAGGAATAAAGATGAGGGGGGAGAATAAAGGAGGTGGGCACGAAGGGGAGATGGAGGCAGATATTGAAAGGAGGGCACGAAGAGAAAAGATGAACTGGAGTGAGAGGGGGTGATGATGAGATGGAAGTAGAGATTGAAAAACAGATGAACTCAGGAGGCAGTGGCGGATAAAGAGTGAGGGAGGGTGGGGTGCTGAAAGTAGAGAGGTGGGGATGGAGCGGGTGGGGGGGGGGGTAGAAAGTGAGACAATGAGGAGAGGAGATGGATGAAAACACAGAGGGTAAAGGAGGTGGCGCTGGAGGGAGGGAGGGAAGGGAAAAAGGGAGCACAGTGACATTAGAAGAAAGAGGACGACGGGGGGGAGCAGCTCCTCAGAGATAGGCCATTAATAATCCATGGAGCCTTAAGTACTCCTATTGAGGGAGAAAATCGCTCCTGTGAGCCTGAGAGCAGCCACCATGCTCGTCCTCCCTCCTCCTCCTCTTGTTTCCGGCTTCACTCCCTCTGCCTCCTCATGAATATGGTGTCTTGTTTGCTGTGGCATCATGAGTTGTTACTGAGTAATGCTGCTGCTTGAAATGTCAAGGAAATCCCCCCCCCGCCACACGCTGCGCCTTAACAGCAGTCTCGCAGGTTTAATGTATGTCCCACCGAGCAGGACGGCGGCGATTAAATCTTGGTGAGAATCGGCGTCAAAGTGCGCGTCGACAGCCTGTTTTGACACTGCAGCAAAGGAAAAACCACGCCCCTGCTATGACGCTGGCGCTCCTGAGCTCCGCACGGTTAGCTCCTTTGCCAGGGTCCCACAAATGTCCCTTTCACGTTACGTAGGATGCTAACATTAAACACGCTAAACACGGAAACGTCGTTGGTTTTGGACGTGGACCAAAGTGTTGGATAAAATGACATTTTGACCTTATAGATGGAAAATTAATAGGATCACTGAAGTTATCACAAACCCCGAGGAGGACATGATTGTCTGCACCAAGTTTCATTTTGTCCAGATATTTCACTCCAAATATCAAATGTCAACCTCGTAGTGGCACTAGACGGAAAGTCAGGGGGCGACATAATCATTAGGACATGGATTTTCAAAGTCTGAGACCGTGGGCCTCCCCTCACCCCACCTTGCTTAGATTCATTCAATTCCTGGATGCCTGTGGGATCATGGTTATGTTAATTGATCCCACACACAGTCAACAATTGAGCCAAGACAGCCGAATATTGCTGTTTGGCATAACTTCAGACTACATCAGATTCATGAAAGGTTTTATCCTGAGGCATTTATTAGTTTCTGACGCTGCGGAAAAACTGTACAATTCCTCAAATCCACTGTATCTCTTTAACCAATTCACACACATTTAGGCTTTAGTTTTTTCTTCCCTTCACTTCAGTGAGCAATCACCCCCCCCCCCAGGGAGGCCCGCCTCCCACTTTGAAAACCTCTGCATTGGGATACAAACATACTTAACGTTCTGCATATAATGGCCTAAATTCCAGTGTGTTCCACAGTTATTCTGTCTGCAGACGTCGGTCGTAGCGGCATTCCGAGAATTTGGTGCAAAAGTGCTGACAGTGCCGGATTTGGGACACAGGCTGTGACGCATCAGTGGATACGCATTCATGCGTCGGTGCGATCCACGTCCACTGTTTTGCACTAGAAACTAAAGATTTCACCACTTTTCTTCTCGCCATTGTCAACTTTCATCTGGGACAGCATTTACGAGCTTTTACTCTCCTACCCCTCTCCTTTCTCTTTCTCCTGCTCCCTCAGTAGTCCTCACCCCTCCTCCCCTTCTGCCCAGGCGGCGTCCATTTAATTGTGCGTTAATTTGGGGGAGAGTCAGAGCTCAACGCCACGTGTACTTATGCCCTTGTTTTTCTCTTGAAAGTAGCCCATTCTTTTCCTTCCCGTCTCTTCTCGCCCTCCCCACTTCCTGTCTCCCTTTCCTCTCTTTGTCTATTAATGTTCTCTTTACTCATCTGTTTCTGAGGGAGAGAGGGATGGAGGGAGTCAGAGAGAAGTGGCAAAGCAAAAGAAAAACTGGTCAGAGGAACAGCACAATGGGCTCCGAGGAAGATAAATGAGTCAGAACAGGGAAAACAGGTGAGAGAGGAAAAGATGGATGGAAGGAGCGTAAGCCAGAGAGAGAGAGAGAGAGAGAGAGCACTGTTTTCATTCAGGGGACAAGTAAATCTTATGAAACCTTTTTAAAATGTCAAAATAAAATGCAGATCAGTTTCCTGCACGTCAAACAACAACAACTTGGAATTGATATATATAGACCAATTGTTCTCTGATGTCAGCTAATGTTAGACATATTTCATGCTTTCACCTGGAGACAAATACAAAATAAATATCCACTTGGCAACCAGCTGATGCCTAAATAGCGGCTCATTATAAAAATGGAGTGACAGTACGCGTGACATTTCAAAGAGGTGGATGCTTTCGATTTGAGTCATTTTTTAAACTGTTGTGTGATCAAATTTAGAGATACACTTTGATATTGTCGTGTAAAAATATCTGTTTTCGTCTGCTACATGTCCAGGAGAGGATGCGATTCACATTTCTGGTTTGTTTGGAATAAAGGAAAGAAGAACTTGTTGGCATGAGCGTCTCAGATACAAAGGCACCCAGAGAAACTCAAACTTCTACAACAGCAAAAATCGGAGGATTGAGACGCCACAGTACCGCCCACAGTTTGATTGACAGGTGACTACTGCAATGAACACCGAGCACCAAAGCCGGAGACAAAAATAAAAAAATTTTTAAAAAAGGCATTGAACGTCATGCTGTGATCAAGATCTACACAAACCAACTTGGTGTTGTCGATTGTGTTCCCTTGTTTTCTCCCCAATTCAACACAACATGCGTCACATCAAGGCCAAGAGATGAAGAGAGGCAGGGAAAATGGAAGAAGGATTCGATGCTCTGCAAGTCTGTCTGGTGATGACGATGGATTAATGAAATCACTGACAAAACCGCTGCACGGCAGACAAGCGGCAGAGACAAAGACAGAAGTGAGGAAGAAGGACGGAGGGAGCTAAAGATGAGAAAAATAATGAGTGCGATGACAGCGAGGAGCGAGGATGAGAGACGGAATGAGAATGAGGTGAGGAAAGAGAGGGGGGGGGGCAGACAGGGAGATAAAACACAAGGTATGGGAAAATTAACGACGGACGCGAATAAGGTGGAGTAGGAGAGCAGGATGAGACGAGTGAATCGATGAAACAAAAAAGGAGGCGAATGAGGGCTGTAAAGAGAAAGAAATATGACGGGGAGGGGAGGCAAGCGGGGTCAAGAGGCAAGAAAGAGCCTGCGAGACGGTGAGACGGCGGCAAAGAGAGAGTGGATGTGACAGGTGAAAGAGAAAAGGAAAAATAGCAGCATATAGAATGAGGAGGAACAGAGTCGGAGGCCTGAAGCAGCCGGCTGCTCCCTCCGGCGAGGCCTTTGTCTCGTGTGTGCAGTGTGTTCGCACTCAGGGGGAAGTATTTGCAGCGCCAGGAAACGTAGTTGGTGGACAGTTGCCCAGAGTTCCTCCCCCCCTCCTCCATGCTTTTCTTCCATCCCTCCATCCCGCTCGTCTCCATCTCCCGTTATTACTATTAAAAACAGAGACCGAAACGTCTTCGTTTTATTGAGCTTCACACAAAAAGGAAAAAGAAACTCCAGCAATGACATTGTGACTTCATGTGCTGCCAAATACTGGATGTGCAACATTCCGGCCAGGACTTAGCAGCCCGCCTGAATTAGCAACTTGAAAAGATTTGGATTAGGTTCTCGAGGGCACGTCCAGCATAACGCACACAACGCGTAAACTCAAGAGGGCGGAAATATGATGGTAATGGTAAATGGACTCTTTCTTATATAGCGCTATTCATGATCCAGGAAGATTAATGGATCCACGGGTTTGAAGGCTCGTCAGCCGCCAAAAACTGCACTGGGGTTTACAATGTAAGGGGCTGTATTATTAATGCAATGTCGGTCTGAACACGGCCTTTACAGTAAAATATTTAAATGTGTGGCTATCTTATCTTCAGACTTGCTTTCACCTCCCATCATAGAGCTCTACGGCTGACAGGACACGCCAGTGACCTCGGCAGTTGCTTTAAACAGTTGGTTTAGTTTCCATCCTTATTAGCGGACGCTGCATCAAAAAAAAAAAAAGAAATAAACACAACATAAAGTGTGTTCAACATTACTGACTTACACTCTTCCCAGTGGGCAGAGTACATATGTTCCCAAACTGCACAGATCAACTTTGCTGCTCCTCCTCGTTGGCCAAGTTGTGTGACTCAGTGGCTTAGAGTCGGAGCACATGGAGGCCTGACAACTGTGAAATGACTTATCACGACTCGTGTGGACTGCAGCCGTTTCTGATCTACCAGATCTACATCCAGACATGTCCAGTATGATCGCGTAGCGTCTCGAGACCAAGCAGGCATTTGAGTTGGAAACATCCCAGCCCGACGCGCGTCGCATGCGTTTGGCTGTGCGTCTCCCAGCTTCAGCCAACATGGCTGCCAGTGAGCCGTTTAGAAGCCCACGTGACCGTTTACATTAAGCTTCCTGCAACACAGTATCTTGACCGTGGCAACCCTCGGGAGGTTTATTAATATGCAGACAGGAGATCTCTACAGCTGATGGATGAACCCTGCGCTGCTCCCGGTGGAGGTCAGCACCTTGCGTGGCAGCTTCGCAATCCATGTGTGAACGTGTGCGACAATGAGAGCAATCTGTAAAGTCCATTAGGGAACCGTAAAGGTTACATGTGTTATATAGGGGAAGTTCAAGTCCATTTTCTATATTTCATTTGTAGCAGAAAACTCCACCTGTACTCAGAATGACATGACAACTTGATGACGCCCAACTGTGGCCATTGTGAGGATTTGGAGACCTGAAAACGGGGGTTACAGACGCTTCCTCACGTCCGTTTCATTTCTTACAAATAAGTTACTTAATGTCAAGATGGGCGTCCACTTGAAACAAAGTACATCCAGCAAGAAGCGCCGTGTCGGTCTCAGCCAGCCACAGGAAATAAAACCTCAAATCCAGCCAATGTGTCGCTCTCCCCACTGAGCAGCACGGCTCTATGTTCACAGTAAGAATTACAATCCCCAAACGGCCACACTGTTTATGAAATAACACTAATCTGCTAATGCTATCGTTGCCAATACTTGTAATACCATTGTTGCCCGTGGCCTGCACGTTGTGGCACACACCATGTCCTGAGGTCTCCTGCAATCCCGTCTTTCTTCTTGCCCTCAATCGCTTCCCCCGCTCCCCATTTTTCCCCCCGCAGCTTCCACAAAAAAAAAAAAAAAAAAGAAGAAAAACAACACTGGCACGCGTTGCTGCCAAGCATGCACACAGCAAGGCAGGCATACAGACTGACTGAGGGAACTACAGAGGAAACAGTGGAAAAACAAAAATGGAGGGCTGGAGCCTGGGGCCTCTGTAGAGCTGTCGGGGGGGGGGGGGGGGTCCCTCTCTGCAAAACCCACCAACACTCCTCACGCACAGCAGCAATGTGCAGCCGCACGATAAACCAGCCAGGCGGGGACAAACAAGCCGCATGAACATTCAGCGATACATATCTGCTTATCTTTACATGCTGCTCTCTCCCTCCCTCCTTCCATCCCTCCTTTCTCCGTCGCCTCCAACGGAGCTGCTTGTGTCTTTCTTCGCCTGGGATTCAGTGGCATAACTTCACCCGCCAGCTGAGGAGATTCTCAAAAAACGGTCAACTCACGAGCGGGATCGGCGTCCTGTCCGAGCTCTCGCGACGCCGTTGCGTATTTTCACCTCCGATTTGAGCATAAAATGAGCCATTAAACGAAAAAAATCAGCTCCTTTTCACACAAACGTACGAGCTCAGAATCCCGACACACATTACTATCAGCTGCCACCCCGGTGCCCACACACTCTCTCCACTCCACTCCACACACACGGTTTTGACCTTCCCTGACCCCTATTTGTTTTATTTCGTCGCCCGTCTTAAAACTGACTCTGAACAGTAGAGCCCCCCCTCCCATAAATCCTCTCAGGACCAAATGTCAATGAAGTGCTACTTGAAGGTGTATGAACACTGAATCCCTCAATTAAATGGCGACAGAGAAACTGAGCCACGAGCGCCCTCGCTGATGAAGCTACGTGGTGTCTTTCCGGCGTCACCGTGGCGACGCCGGAAAGTAGGGGAAAATGGCAACAGAGTGAGATATGAAGACTGTAGCGTCGGGCGGCGTTTTTCACAAAGTGACACACGAGGCCTCTCAGCTCGACTCGGGCAGCCAAGAAAATTCTCCCCTTCTGATGTAGTGCACCGCCACATCCCCCCCCACGCACACTCCTTGGCAGTCGATGGGTTCATCTATCATTCCCTAAAACGGTGAGAAGCGCCATCACGGAGCAGCCCGAGGTGCCACGGTTGCAGCCGGGCAACATTTTTCAAGTGCCTGTTGGTGAACTTTGGTTAAAACCTCTATTAGAAATGTACAAACTGCCACCAAGGCTGAAGTGACAGAAACAGCTTGGTGAAACGCGCACTTGTGTCTTTTGTTCCTAGAGGTGGTCAGTGCACAGCTACATTTGATGACATCTGAGATGACATCAGAAAGTGCCGAGATGATTATTTTAGCTTTTCCTGAAACACGCTGCTACGCTAGTATATATACGCACAATACATACACACAGGATATCTAACATCCCACGAGTGCTCGCTGCCCACGAATGGTTAAATACCAGCTATTGTTCGTTTGCCCGGGAGACCGATTGTTCTGCAGCTAGTATCTTGATGTGCCACCGCTTCCGTTACAAAGACTAGGTTTATGCGCTTCATTGTTGCAGTGGCAGGAAAAATCCTGTTTACTGTGCAAAGCAGATTCTATTTAATGTTTATAATTAGCTACCTGGAGAAAAAAGGTCAGGACATCTGCAGGCCATTTTTACTCAAAATGCAAAGCGAGGGGAAGGAACACCCTGACTGAAGTAACGAGAGATTCCCGAGTTGTTCCTTTGTCTTTACAAAGCTGCTGAGAGAGACGGAGAGAGAGAGATCCACCGGGAATCTCGCTGTTTGGACTCGACTACCCCACCGGCAAAGCATCGCCATCATTACCGTGCTTATTTTCATTCATTACCAAGGCAACCTGAACGATCTCCCCCTCCATCTCTTCCTAACATGACTATTATCTGGATTTCTTCCCTTTGCAGCTGGACTCTCGGCTCCTCGGTGAACAGGGAAAGCAGCAGTGTGGCGTCCTGGCCGAGAGGACCGGCCTTGGCGTGACCATCGAACGGTCGAGTGGACTCATCGTTTACCTGCTATTGGATGTTGCCTCGTCTCCACCAAACGCCACGAAGCAACAATAGCAGCACAGAAGCGCCAAAGCTGGGGGCCGTTTGTGTGACAGTGTGTGAGAAAGAGCTACAATAGCTTCTTTATGTACTATATTAAGTAAGTCCTCCTATTGACAGCTCTGGGCAGAGACGTCCCTCACACTAAAGTGAGACGACACTTGTACAGCAGTGCTTTTTAGCTGTCGGTGTGTGTGTGTGTGTGTGTGTGTGTGTGTGTGTGTTACAGTGCTATCATTACCATGTGGCGATGGGACCGCAATGATTCACGCTGCCTATTTCTGGTTAAAAGCTTCTTCACCTCCCCCTCCTCCTCCTCGCCTGCTGCCTTCCCCCTCACCTTGTTTCTCTTCCTCTTCCAGTCTGTCTAATGTCTCTATTTTGCTCCTCGCATTGTTATCTTTCCCTTTTCCATTTCTATCGCCCTACCTCCATCTTTCTTTCAGATTTGACGTTTCCCTTCCCCTTCACTTCTCTTGTGTCTCCATGTTTTTCCACCCGTCCTCCGGCATTTCTTTATTCCTTCATTGCTGCCCTCTGTGTCATGATAAATGGCTCTTCTTTGACCTGTCACCCCCCCCCCCCGTGTGCGTGTGCAAACTTGCGTTACATGCATCTATCAGTGTCTTTGTTTTTTACCAGATGCATGTAGAGATCTGTGCACACGGACCCGTGCGAGTGTCTCTGTGTTCATATCAGAAGCCACGCCGGCCTCATCGAACCCATGTCACGTGACCCCCCCGCCAACTCAACTGGCGCCGACTCAGGGTCCAGGCGACAAGTAAATCTACACCCCCAGAGGGCAGTCATCTGACGGAGAGCAAACGCACCTGCAACAGTTGGGGCTCTGCGGACGCATGACCGTCGGACGGGTCTGGCCGGGTCCGACAGCCTGGGCGGCACGTCCGTTATGTCCTGGCCTGCCTTGTACCTCTTAGCTGCAGTGAGTGTTGGCTTCCAGGTTTAAACAGGCAGGAGACCTGCTCAAATGAAAAGCAAATCAATGTCTTTAATTACTCCGCAGAGGGTGCGAGGTGCATCTTTGTCCATTTTCAGCCAAGCCCTCTCATGTAATCAAACACCTCATTCATACCTGGGAGCTGCCCACTGCAACCACAGCCTCCCTCCACTCAGCTTGCTTTGCTCAAAGGTAATTTGATGGTAATAGTTGAGGGCAGCCTTTTGTCAAACTGCCAGTGGCTTTTAAAACATTCAAGTCAATTAGGAGCGGTCACGAGGTGGATGGAAAGCCTCAGCTTTAGACAGACCCGGAGCAGAGAGCCTTTTAATGCAAAGAAAAGCACTCCGCAGAGTTGACATTAGTTTAACTGTTTAGACTACATGGTGTCAGCTGTCTTTTATTGTAGAATGACCAGTTATAGAAACACGTGGGAGGGAGCGTCTCAGGCTGTACGAGCAGCTGACATATTGCACCAAAAAGGGAGTAGGGAATTAGTGGTAATGTAGCAGTTAATGCATCATCAGAAATCAGTTAAATGGCCAGAACACTCCGTACTACGCAGCGATCATTTCTGCTTTACTCTGACAGCTAGAAGGTCTGGGTGACGTTTTAAACTCATTTTACACACAACGTTTTCCTTGGATTTGTGGTTTTCAACATTTTCACCTTAAACCAAACAAAAAGGTCTGTGACAACCAAAGCGTAGTTCCATTGTTTTATTCGAATAGCTATTAGAGATCAGAAGAGGTAAAATGATCCAAATGAGGATTATTTTGTGTGTTTTATTTCTGCTTTTAAATCCTGTTTATCACCAGCGACCTCTCGGATCCATCTTGTGAGGCGTGTGTCTTTATATCCACCAATACAAATAATTACGCCACCACACTGAGGTTTGGGTGGACCTGCATGTGTTAAATGTGTTTTCCGTCTTTGTGAAAAATGTTCAATCGACCTCTTCTGGGAAAAAAAATACAAAAAAAAAAAGGTCAAAATGTATTTTATATGATAATTTGTCCGTTTAAAAGCCCAAACACTTAATTACCACAGCACCTTCAGAGCTGCTGCAATTTGCTCTTTAGGGTGGCAGCTCTTTAAAATTTTGCTCCTGCTATTGTGTGAACAAACAAGCTTGTGTGACATTTCCAAGCAGTCGATAATTAGGTTCATTGTGATATTCTGGCTTGTATAAGCGTGCTGCTGCCTTCAAAGTGACGGGAATCTCTGCCTTAACACACAACCTTCAGCGCACTTAGAGCTCCGGTGGCCCCGCGTCTCGCCTGTATGGAAATCAATTGAGCATGGCCTGATACCATTTAGTAAAGCAGATGGCATGTCTAAATGCTAAGCAGGAACTAATTTGTTCATTTCATACCAACAATGTCAACAGCACATTACCCATTATGTCATTCATATTCACACATCCACTGCGTTGGGCCTGCGGTGTACATTATGTAGCCACCCGAAAGCCAAGCACATGAGCAATTACACCTTTCAATTACACATTGAAATGTGGGTGACAAGCACACATTGAGGACCGATTTTGGACATGTGACCACCTCCAGTAAGCACAGATTAAGTCCTCCGGGGTAAATCCAGACCCGATTTGGTTGAAGAGTGAGGGTTTTTAGACTGTGTAAAATGTAAAGCAGAATTAAAACTACACATTAAAATATTCTACCCAGGTTTCTTGGGGCATTTTCATCTGCTTACGAGTTCCAGGACTGGCTGGTGCCGACGCAACGATCCCCCGTCTTTCAAAAGCTGGCTTCAAGGTTCCAATTAGCACCGTTAACAACGTGATGCATTAGTCGCCGTATGTCGCACCTCTTCAGAAAGTTGGAAGTGTGCTTCCACGTTTTGAACTTTCTGAACGGTGTTAGCGTGGCCTTAAAAGCAATTTGGTATGCCTGACACTTGCACCCCGTGTTTGTCGAACCTGAAGAGGTCCGACGAGCACAGAGCTCCACCCGCCGTGCAGCGCAGCTCTAAATGAAAAGCAGTCACCTGGCAAAGGGCATTATAGCGTCGAGGAGCTCTCAACACGTCAATTTAACTACGACCACTCCGGTGCAGCTGCTAAAGCTGGGAACAGGCCTGAAGACCACTGAACCCTTAAAAGACTTTACGCCCCCCCACCCACATGAACACAACTGGCTTTTTTTTTTTTTTACTTTTTATTTGCGTTGGCAATCAGAAAGGTCACCTACTAAAAGACTGAATAAATACAGTCGACAACAAGACTGTGATTAGAGTTGTGTCACTATAGAAATGCTCCACGAACACCAATTCTCACGTGGCCGAACCAAAACAGAAGGGGACATCCATCAATATACAAATTTGCCTTGCTGGTTTATGCAGCATTTTGCACGGATAAGGCAAAGAAGCTGATGAAGAGTCTGAAGAAATGTTGGATAAATTAACAAACATGGGCATTAAGGACTGCAAACTCTGCAGAAAGAGTTGAGGATTAAAAGCCTTACAGTGGAACAAACCACACCTATTCTTTGATGTTGGGTCCCATTTAAACAATTCAGAAGCTCAGTATTTAAATATAGAACAAACAATAGTTATTCTCGTTTCCAATACATGCTGAACTGAACTCCTATGGCGCTTGGAATTAACTCGGCGGGAGATGTAATAACTTTGATGCATTTCAGTAGAGCCGACGACCGCGATGAAACAGAATCGGCAACTACGAACGTGTGACCATGCAGACGCGCGCTTGTTATTGCAGATCAAAGTCGGCTCCTGTGGCGTCTAAGGGGCGACGCACACAAAGCTGAAGACGCTGTAGATGGCAGAGCGCAGCAGTGAGCAAAACCTCTCATTTGCTGGAACACGTTCTTGATCAGCGATTTCTGTTCCTCGGACTTTGTTCTTCGTTGCATAGCAGCTTCTCAGCGGACACGGACGATGAACACAGCGGATAAGCGGGATAGAGAATGAATGGATGAATGAAAGAAAGTATGAAAATCACACTTTGCTGTACAGACGTAGCTAGCTGAGAAGCCTTTGGATATTAGAAAGGCTAACCAATTACTGTGCACGGACGTAACTGGGCCCGTTTTAGGGTGAGTGACCACGCGTTCGCCACAGTGGCTTGTAGCTCAGCCACCGGCCCTCACGTCCCATCAGAATAGAAAGAGTGGATCACAGGAATTGTGACTCCTGCATTATACATTTCCAGCCTCCAACACGAAACAGACAAACAGCTCATTTGCTCACTCTACTGCTCATTTCACATCGCTCGCGCGCTAAAGGGTTTCAGCAACAGACCAATCTCCCGAAAATTCATAAAAGGCGTACGCGTGAAATATTAATGTCACCGTCTTATTGTCTGCATTGGCAAAAGCAGTGGAAGGTCCCACAGCACATTTGTGGTGTTTGCGGTGAAGTATAATCCTCTTATGAGAAGGAATGTTGGCGCAAGACCGTTATGAGCGGCTGTGCCCGGGAATTATAAGGTTTGGCGAATAATTGCTAATGTTTTATTCTCAAAACTACATTTCTTTTGCTTCCAACTGAATTTGTCGAGACACCGCTCACGTTAAAACCGATGGATCAAAGAAAGCGTTTTCCCCCAAGTGCAGCTAACTGTGATCGAGTGTTACACTCTCCTCCTCGCCTTCCCTGCCTCTTTATAATGAAAACTGCTCATTATCCATTCAGTGTTGGATTCTGCAACTCTGCTTTATTTTGCCAACTAAGAACTCCAAGAGGATATAACTGTTTGTTTTTATTTTGCGTTCTCTCTCTCGTCTGGGCTTTTGTTGTATATATATATATCGAGTGGCAACTCTAACCACTGCTTTGAAACGCAGATGTAGAAAAACCTCTTATATAGTAATGAGGAACACACACAAATATATGTGGCGTTTGACAGCGCGAACCAAAGGAGTTTGTGACTAAGCTGCTGCCGCTTTGTTCATAAATCATCATACAACACTATAATTAGTACACGCTGCGTTGGCCCTGATTGATAGCAGACAGGAACGCAATCATTCCGCCACGACACAAAATGCATACAGATTCATATACAGATAGAGGGGAAAACACCATGTAATCTGTGCTCTTTATTGCAAATTGAGAGATATTTTATCAATAACAGATGCATGTTGTGTGTGTGTGTGTGTGTGTGTGTGTGTAGTCCTGAGGTGTTGTCTCCTAATTGAAAACCAAGAAAACAAACAGAACGAGCGGCTGCGAAACAGACAAGCCTCATTAAAACAAATGGGAAGTTCTGCTCGTCTACGCAACATGTTTGTGATTAGCATGACAACAACCTGGCGAGCGGCGACACGCGTACTGTAGCTGCTCGTAGCCGAATTATCGACACACACACACACACACAGACCAGGTTATTGATCAGAGCCAGTGCTGAGTTAAAGAGCTGAGGTCAGGAGAGATACAGTACATTATCTTAATGCACTCCTCTTAATGGTGCTCACGTCACACACACACTGCATGTAAATCTGAAAATGATAGTTTTTGCACCCGTAAAACTACAATTATAGCTTCATTACTTTCACTTTTTGTTTAAGAATATCTATAAGCAAATGGTGTTGATGCGATTAAAAAGCAGTTGAAATTTGGATTTTTAAAACAATCAATTATCTAGATAAAGACTAGATAGCTATCAAAAATACCACGTGCAGCACAAGATACCTGATTTGCTAATTCTCGGAGTGACTTTGGCACAAAATCAGCAGCTGATTTGAGCTCATTTGATGAGCGTCCTCTAGTAACAGGAAGCACGTTCTGCAGAGGCAGAAAATCCAGGCGGAAATCAGTTGAACCTGAGCTGCTCCGTTTAGAGGAATTGATATTTCCTGCTGAGAGTTGGGTGACGAGATTGATACCACCCTCCCGTCTGTGCGCTGTATATGAAACGCCAGCCAGCGAGCGGCCAGTTAGCTTAGCATAGCATAGTGAGCAGCAACAAGGGGAAACCAAACCGCCTACCAGGACTTCTGCTGCTCACTAACTGTCAACGTTAGCAGTGACTTCCCGGGATGGCAAAAAGCGGGAGATGGGAGCGGGGAAACCTACGAGTACGCTATCTGGGTGCCGACGTGCCTGCTCCCCACCCGGCTGGCACCCAGATGAGGAGGAGAGAGACGGGGAGGGGTGGAGGGCTCGTCAGGGTGATAGATTATATGTCAGCCTGTATGACAGATCGTTGGGAGGAGCGGCAGCAGGAGATTCGCCAGGGAACGGCATCTCATCTCAGATTCAACAATAATATTTACATAGCCAGCCTGGAATGAGGGCATCAGCGGGCCTGACAGGATGGTAAATCTAAGCAAATTGAGTAAGTGAGCAAAACAGAGCGAGAGAATGAATGGAGGCAAGAAAACGTCATGTGTGCAATCAGTTTGGATGTCGAGACCAACGATTTTGCAAGTTTTTTGTGCCGAAATGACGGAGAATTCAGGCTGAAAGATGGGAAGAGAGAGAGACAGACAGGCCGACTTATCAGACTATTGAATATCATCACACAATATCATCACACATCTGTCCCAGAAATATGGGCTAGTTGGGGCCTACTAACCGTAGTAGTCGGCCATCACCCATTTATTTCAGTGATGGATGCGTCAAACACACGACTTTCACCCAGGAGCTTCATGTCAAACCACATGTCACCGCGACGTATTTAAAGGTTTAAGTTACAAAACGTACTCCACTTTCATACGGTACTTATTTTAACCCAAACCACCATCATTCATCGGGTTTGTTGCCTAAACGTAAATTCAGTTTCAATTCAACTGAAATGCATATAGCGCCAGATTATTTATTTAGTGCCATATCACATTTATATAGTGCCATATCACAGAGTTATCTCATAGCATCCGCAGGAGAAGCCGAGGGGCGTGACATGCCTAATCACCCACGTGAATAGATGATAACTGAACCTACTATTATGTGTAGCAGGCCCCTTCTAACCCATATGGGCTGATAACCACTGATAACGCCCACTCAGCGGACTGATAACATACCAGTCGGGTGTAAATAGGGAGCGGGAGCAAACAGCAGACAGAAGGAAAAGCAGAGGTAAAAGTTAAGCGAGAGAGAGGCATCATCTTGCGATGTCCTCTAATGAAACACATCGCATCACATTTCACGTATCAAATAACACCAGAAAGTGACTAAAAATCACCTAAAGCACCACCGAGATTTAACAGCTTCCAGTGAACACAGTCAGGGTGTCTGCAGAAAACCAAATCTGAGCCTGTAGGAGGCTTTTTTTTTTAGAAGCTGGAGCGGAATTTTAAATGCATCTTCAAAAAAGGAAAACTGAGGGAACGTTGCAGTCCCGTAACGATCGCTCCGAAACAAAAGTGGCCAATGAAGAAAGCTATGATAATATAGAAGCAGGAAATAAAGACCAATTTGATAATGGATTTAAATCATTCAGTCAAAAACACCAAACATGGTTCTGTTCAAGCTTTTCAGATGTGAGGATTTGCTGCTTCTCTCTGTTGTTGTAAACTGAATTTCTTTGGGCTTGTAAATTGCACAAAAGCAGCAATCTGAAGACGTCACCTTGAGATATTTCACTGACTAAACAATAAATCAATTTCGTGGAGGACAGCTGAGAACGCATTGTTAAGGTATAAACCATGTTTTGTAGAGCAGATGAAAAAAGGTTTGGGGTTGCCGAAAGGGGTTTAGAACCGCTGCCACTACTCTATGGGTGGTGTCTCCAGAAACCGAGGCTTCTTTTGGTAGCGTCTCACACCAAAACTAAAAATCTGTGATATTCTTTCACGCGTTATTTCATTGTCAGAGAACAGACGGCGATGCGCTCGTGTTATCCCAAAATGAAATCCTGACACGTCGTCTTCAACAAACGGGGAAGTAAAACTAGGCAGGAAGATGTGACGACCCGGAGAGTCGTCCCCAAAACGGTCCGTTATCCCGCCGTTGGGCTTAAGCGTACTTGCGTAATACAGTAGAGTCGTGCCGATTCCACATTAAGCGTTAAGCTGCGAATACAGGCAACCTCTTCCACTCAAAGCTGCACGTGGTTTGAAAAAGGAAACCCCTTTAAAAACTGAATTTCAGACCTTTCGCTGCTAAAGCCTTGAGATTTAAATAGTTCAAGATTTTCTTTTAGAAGGAGCGTGTGCATCTTCACTCGGGCCCCTCAGACAGAGCCAGACTGAAGATTAACCAAAAGCGAGGGAGCGAGGCGCCACACCAGTGTAAAGATAGGGGGGGGGGAATATAACAAAAAGCAGCAGCGAGAGAGGAGAGATAAATAGAGGTTTGAGTGGAAGGAGGGAGGAGGAGTGAGGGGAGACAGAGGTGTGAGGTACGAGGTGAAAGGTCTCAGCTACAGTGACGACCACTGAAATAAACACGACTGAACCACACGGAGGGTACAAGGTCAGAGGGAGTTCACAGAGAAGCGGCGGCGGCAAGAAAGCGGGATACAAAATGGAGAGAAGGGGGCGAGAGGTGCCGGAAGGAGAGAGGCAGATCTATAGCATAGCATTAGATTAATCCTGTGGAGCCTCTGAAGTGTGAGAGGCAGAGGAAATGGAGCGAGAGGGGAAAGGAAACGCAGCGGCAAGAAGAGAAAAGAATATCCACACTGTAATTCAGAGGACGGCGTTTGGTGCATCCCGCACAGCGTTTTCAGCTCGTTCTTTTGTGACACTGAAAAGCCTGAACAACAGGAAAACTCCAAAGGAACTCCGGTTACTCTGCTGAGACTCACCGGGTTTGTTTGCCGTAACACTGACCGCCACGAGGCTACGTCAGCTGCGTTTACATGGACCCTCAACAATCGGGTTGAGATGGGTGGTGCAGACCTTTGACAGCCCGTTACATTCACACACGGCGGGCGGGGTCACTGTGCACGTCAGAGAGGTTTTATTCTCACATCTTATCGCATCACAGTATATTTGGTGTTGGAATAGTAGCGTCCATGAGTTCTCACAAAATGGGTTCGAGGCAACGTGAAGCTTTCATCATTGTTTTTTAGCTTCACTTTTTAAGCGCCCTTTTCTGAAACGCTGTGTTGTTCGGGGTGGAGGGGGGGGGGGGGGGCATATAAAATGGAGCTTACAGTTGACATGCATACAGGAAGGACAACCGGAAGGAAGAGCAGAACAGATAGCAAGAAGAGAAAGTGAGAGAGGTAAAGAGAGAAAGAAAGATAAAAGAAACATAACGAGAGAGAGAGAGAGAAACGATTGAGACAGTAAGAGAAAGCGAGAGAGAGAAGTGACAGGAGAAAGAGGATTGGGCACGAAACCCGGAGCCGCAGAAAGACAAGAAAGGGCAGATTGCCAATTTAGCTTTCACCGATAATCATTCCCACTAAGCCTTTCTTACAGCAGAGCGGGAGAAACATTCTCCCTCCATTTATATTGCTCTCATTTTTCCTCTTCTTCTTTCACCCTGGGTCATTCTCTCCCCGACTCGCCGGGCCAATAAGCTGCAGCGACTGCGTCGAGGCTGCTGCCGTGGTGATGAATATCAACAAAGTGCACCGATCAATGGCAGCCAGACCCCTACAGAGCAACAAGTGTGTCTGTCTGCACACACAGGTGGGCGTTTAACGCACGTCGGGCGTTAAAGCTGAAGGTCATACAACATCAGCAATTATTGATCATTTCTAATGAGCCATTTTTAAATAAAGACCAGAAAAGGGTAGAGTTGAATTTAACCACTTCGTTTTGGCGAGCCGACCTGTCCTTTTGATCAACTTCCTCGCCGCCTGCGCTCATTCCGTCACCCCACGCCGTTTCCGTTGCGTCACACGGGCGACCGGTTTAAAACACCGGTTAAATGACGGGCTGCAGCGGCGCCATCATCGAGGCGTACGATAGGCTGTTCGTGAGCCTGGGCGTATCCCTTGGGTCGTTTCCAGAGGCAAAAAAAAAAAAAAAAAAGGCCTCGATAAGCCCACCGTACGCTGCCCAAGAGCCAGATACTGCAAGTTCCTCAGGCGGTGGCGGGCAGGAAAAGCAGCTCGCTCGGGGTGGAAGAGAGTGGGCGGCGGCTGAAACACGACGAAAGATGAAGGCCGATGTTGCTCCGCGTCTGATGTGTAAATAAGCCACCGTTTGCCAACAAGTTCGCCTCATCAACTTTATCTGTGATAAAGCTCGTTCTGCCGCACCTTAAGAGGCCAAAGTAATCAGTTATTTTAGGTTTTCAGTGGCTTCTAATTAAGCTCTGAAAAGCACTAAAAGGTGTTAGCGCGACATAAGGCAGATGAAAGAACGTGATCCGTTTCTGTTCGTGTGTTTAAGTCACAATTAGGTCAGTGTGAGCAGGAACATGCTTCTTTCCCGTCGACCCAGGCCGACGACATCAAAGATCCTTTTTATGTTTCCGGCAAAACTCACATCTTTATTTGTTACGGGAGCTTTTTCGAGAAGAGGCAAACGCCTCAAAAGATTTTGAAGAAGGCAGGAAATTCGAGTGAGCAGCGAGGAAAGTCGATGCGATGACGTGATCGAGTGGAAGAGGAGGAAGTGGACACGGTGAGAGGACATGAATGGCGGTATGAGATGAGACGCAGACTGACAGGAGGTGGAAGGAGGGTGAGTGACATACAGAGGAGGAGAATGCCAGGAAGAGGACAGCAGAGGCGATGAATGGTAAATAAAGGAGGGGAGGGCAATGATGAGGAAGAAAGGTGAGAGGGAAGGAGAATGACAAAGAGAAGAGGCGCATGCCAAGTAGAAGAGAAGATGAATGATAAATGGAAGGGAGGAGGCCGGGGGTGACGAGTTAAGGTGACGTGAAGAGGACGACGCAGGTGATGAATGACATAAAACGGAGAGGAAGAAAAAAATAAAACCCCAGCAAGGATGCGGAGAGAGGAAATGAAACGACAAAATGAAAAGGAGAGGAGAGACGGGAAGGGTTTACGAGCAGAGGAGCAATTACACGAAAGAAGGCCGGCGGCCTCGCAATAATTTGCGTTGTTGCTGTGATGCCCGTGGAATGTGTGACCTGCACTGACCCACAGCTGCATGACCAAACACGCCGAGGCGTGGGGCGAGTTAGCTGCGGCGCTAAGCTGTGAAACCCTTTTCTTGATGTTTTATTTAGAGTGTTTGGCTCAAACTGCAGAGAAATAACAAAAAAAAAAAAAAAAAAAAAAGGCCTACGTCCTCACATTCAGGCCCACACCTGCGGGGGGGAAAGG
>JAVQJF010068780.1:0-14007 GCA_036023855.1 Gadopsis marmoratus
ATGGAAACCTACTTGAGTCTGTCTCTGAGTGCATGTGTGTCGGTCTCCGTCTTCCTGAACATCAATCCACCAATCAGAAGAGAGCAACAAGTTTGTGTCTGTTCTGATTGGTGGATTGATGTTGGAGGGAAGTAAATGTTTATAAACAAGTGCTGCTAAGCAAGAGAGGAGCAACCACTACACAGGAAGGGCTGCTGACGATGGATGGTTCAACATTCAGGCCAGCTATCAAATTTAGCATCAGCCTTTCAACAAACTTTACGTTTTAGTTCTTTTTATATTTTTTTTACAATTTATATATACAATTCTTCAACAGTAAATTACAATATCACAGTTTAGCTTTCAGCTTTTTTGTATTTCAACTATTTGCTTCTTCTTCCAGCAGATACATTTCAGCTTCTAATTCTGGCAATTCATTTCACATTTCTGCGTTTCAGATTTGTGCATTTTCTGAAAATTTTTGCACAGCTATCCAGTTAACGCAAGCTTTTCAACAAATATTAAAACATTCTACATCATTCATACATTTTCAGTATTATTCAACATTCAAGCCAGCTATCCAGTTTAGCGTCAGCCTTTCAACAATTTAAACTTAAATTATTGTGCTTTCTGAAACAATTAATTACAAATCACAGTTTAGCTTTCAGCTCTTTTGTATTTCAGCTATTTGCTTCTTCTTCTTCCAGCTGATACATTTCAGCTTCTAATTCTGATAATTCATTTCACATTTCTGCATTTCAGATTTGTGCATTTTCTGCAGTTTTTTGCACACCTATCGAGTTTAGTGCAAGCTTTTCAACAAATATTAAAACCTTCCACATCATTCATACATTTTCAGGTTTATTCAACGTGTCAAGCCAGCTATCCAGTTTAGCGACAGCCTTTCAGCTTTTCAGCATTCACACGCATTTTTCTGCTACGCCAAGCACACCCTGAGACTTTTTACTCAGCAAATTAATAGAATCTAATTCAGAAATCATCAAAACTAAGCTGAGATGTTATAATAAAGTAAATAAACTGATTCCTCTAACCAGTTTGTCATGCATTTCTTTATTCCAACACCACACATTTTGTTTTATCTCACCCCAAAAAATACAAGTATTTTAAACGTGATTAATCATGATTAATCACAGCCTATTATTGTGATTAACTCGATTACATTTTTTAATCAATTCAATTGACACCACTAAATATTATACCTGTTCTCATGGAGTTTCACTAGCATGCTGATCTGAGAAGAAATTGGCTGCCACCTGTGGAAGGTTTTAAACAGTTTAAGAAATGCAGTTATTGCAGCCTGAAGTGTGCCTCCATTTTAAGATTGGGCCAACTATTTGAATGCATTCCAATAATCCAAACATTTCACTATTCCAAACAACCTGCATGCCTGCCTGCAGGCGTCAGATTAGCCAGGTGCTACTGCATTTCTATTTCTGTAAAATCTCCATATACTGCAGTTTGGATTATAGCCTGGATGTGGCATGCATAATTACAGGCACTCTTAGTATGGTGGGGTTACAGCAGTTCACAGCAATAATTAAAACAAAACAAACAACAACAAAAACTCTCACTGCTAATAATGATGAATGAGGTAAACCTTGTTTATGACTTTTGATAGAATATGCCATTTATAACCATCAGCCCACCCATGCAAATAGGTTAATAACCATCTGCCAGCAAATAGGTTAATTAAACCTTCACACACTCTGCCTTTCAGCAGCACATTTTCCAGTTCTTGACCACTTGGCACACGTGCATCTTCCTCCTTCACTTTACTCATGCACGTAAGTGTATATACAAATGGACTGAAGGGTTTCTGAAATATGCATTAATGCACACTACAGGAGAAACAACTGTGATTTGTCCTACTGCAGATAAAGCCCACAGGAAGTCCACAGGAAGGAAAACAAACCCAGGGCTGCATCACATAAAAGAGCAAGTATATTGTACTCATTCAGTATCTGCTGAGATATATGTGACCTTTTCTTGTTTTTAAGGGAGGAGCTGCAAGCAAGTCTTCCTTGTTAGTCTACAATAATAAGCAGAAGGTCACTGTTTCAGAGCACGAAGGCTTACCGCCAATGACTGGATGCAAGTATTTTCAGGAATCCCATTTTAAAGCGTAAAAAATTGGTGTCAGGATTCCATTCTTCCATGCTTGGTATGAGACGCTACAGAGGCGAAGTTTCCCAAGTAATCCATCATGTTCTGTTTAGAGACCCAGTTTCACATCCTTAGACCAAAACACTGCAGGGTTACATGCAGTGTATATAAATGGCATTTATGAAGCAACGCTGTCTTGTGAAGTTATTAGGTTTTTTTAATGCATTTTGCATTTTCTTTGTTTCTCAATGTCTCTCTCATTTGTACCATGCCATGAAACTTGAAAGTTGGCAAGTATTGTTTATTCTATCCATAAAGCAATTATTGTTATTGTGCAGCAGACAAAGAGAAACTTCCCGTGTTGAAAGCAGATTTCGTGTATGCTCTGTAAAGCCCTGAAGCTTCAATATCTGTATAGTTTACACCATGTAACATAATATAGCATTAGTTCCATTTTTCAGTTCAAGCAGGCTAATTTGCCTCACAAGGAGATCAATGAGAGCTATTTCTATACTGCTTCATTCATTCATTCATTCATTCATTAACCAGACTGCTTATCCCGAAGGGTCGCAGGGGGGGGGCTGGAGCCAATCCCAGCTAACATTGGGCGAGAGGTAGCCTATATACTGCTCTATACTGCTTAGTTTATCTTTATCTACATTACGGTACATTCATGTGCAACCACAATTAGTCACTTTACACTGAGACAACAATGTCAGTCTTCAGGGTGTGTTTTCAAGATGTGATTTTTTTTCCTCTAATCTAGAGAAAGCTGAATTCTCTGAAGCAGTTTCTCACGAAGCCACTTCATTTTTTAAGTTACACTTTCACATTACCATCAATTTCTGAAATGTAACATAATCTTGGAAAATAACAATACACTGGTTTCTCTGGAGCCTTCAAGGTAGAAGATACATGAATTTATTGTTCCCAAAAACAATAGTTGTGATACATTCAGCTGGATTAACTGCATCTCAAAGCCCCCTCAAAGAGTTTACTTCTACTTTATGGTGACGTTTTGTGAGGTTATATAGTTCCTTTTAGTTAAATTTTAATTTTAAATGAAGAAACGTGCTCATAGCTTCATGGACAATCATTCGTAAATGCTGCATGAAAAACGATTTTATTTCGTTTTTTCCAAAATATAATCTTGGCAAGTCTCACTACAGGTTTAAGGGGTATTTCTGCAATTTAATATTGCACTCCAATAAAGTTGTGAGACTTGTGAGAAACAGATTTTAGAAGGGATGGTCAACAATGAAGCAGCAGAGGCCATGATACCTGACTTTTAGTCCCTAGCATGGTTCAGACGCTTACTCAACCCTACACTTCCCATAATGCAACTCAATAGTGATTTTTGTTGGACTAACCCTACCTGGCAAACTCTCATGTCTTTCTAACTCTACACTCCCATTTTACTGTTAATACTGTCTACTATACAGTATCTTGTTTTCTCAAGACTCGACTATTGTAACTCTCTCCTTTCTGGCATAAACCAAACGTCACTCTCTCGCCTCCAACTAGTTCAGAACACAGCAGCTCGTCTTCTTACTGGTTTTAACAGACGACATCACATCACCTCAATTCTGGTATCTCTCCATTGGCTCCCCGTTCAATTCAGAATCGATTTTAAGATTTTACCGATCACTTGTAAGGCATGCTTGGGTCTGGCCCCAAGCTATATAGTTGAAATGCTGACCCCATATGAGCCAGTTTGCAGCCTTAGATCCTCAGGTGGGGCCTTTCCGGCCGTTCCAGAGTGGAGGCTTAAATTTAAAGGTGACCGTGCTTTTGTCATCAGGGCCCCTTGACTCTGGAATGACCTGCCTGAGGAGATAAGGCTCACAGAATCAGTAACCATTTTTATCCTGTTTTTATGTTTTCTGTGTATCGTGTTTTTTGCTTTGTCTGTCAAAGCACTTTGTAAACTCTGTTTTTAAAAGGTGCTACATAAATACAGTTATTATTATTATTATTAATATGCAAGCTGAATCTGAATTGTATTTTCAGACTTTTGGAAGCAGAGCCACAGAAGACATTATACAACTGTTAATGTAGTATAACTAAAAAGTACTACTCATGATGAGTAAATGAATCTTGATGTGTAAAATTGATTGATTGCCCCTTTAAGAAAGTGAGCAATATTGCTTGAAAATTGTTACTTTAAATGAACCCTTGGCAGTATCAGGGACAACAATTACAAAAGGAAATCAGTAAAATGTCAGTGAAACATATGGCAGACAGAGAGTGAGACATCCTTGTGAGTCCTTTCATCATAGAGAACTCACTGTCATGGACACAGCATGGGCAATCAGTGCCTCCACATTTGTCATGTGTTAAAGGCATAATATTTAACATTCCCGCATTAAAATTATGAGACCTATTTTATATAATTGTTGAGTTGTGTATTTAAATTATTATGTCAGAGTTATGTCAGTCAGATTTTCATCTGCAGTTGGGGTTGTTTAACAATAAAAACAACAACTCCCCTTAGCTCACACTACTTCACGACATCAAACTACATCTTTTGTTGTTTTTCTTTGTATTTGATCTTGCGTGTATGACCGTCTAACTGCTTTTGGACTTTGTCTTTTGCCTGTCCCAGTTGATTCTGATTTCCTGTTTGGAATCTGCTTGCTTTTGGACCTTGCCCCTGGACCTTTGTCTGCCTGTTTGATGCTCTGGAGTGTTTCCTTAATGTGCCATTGAGAATCTGTTACTTTGCCTTTACCCTGTTACTGTTTACATAATGTTTCCTGACATTAAATGCTTTGAGTTGCTGACACATAACCATTAATCAAGAAGAAACCCACTTAAATGGGGAACCACTCAACCTTTTGCAAATATTTCTTTTGGACTTATGTTCTGTGTTCTTGTTGTAGGTTTAAGTCATGATTTCAGTTGATTGTCTCTGATTCCTTGTCATCTCTGGTGCTCCCTTCTATTTTGTGCACTTCCCTTCTTATTTGGTCATTGTTTTCTGTGCTCGTTAGTTCTCCCTCTTAAGTTAATTCTGTTCACCTGGCCTCTTGTGTTCACCTGTGTCTGATCCCGTCGTTAGTCCCTGTGTATTTATAAATGCCCTGATCCCTGTTTATTATGGGTTCATGTGCTTGTTTTGTAGTCTCTGCTTCAGTTCAGTTTACCTCACTTTGTACTCCTTGGAATTATTGGTGTTTCTTGGATCTGCCTTATGGTTTTCTTTTTGTACTGTGGAGGTTCCTCATGTTTTTGTGTTTGGACTCACGTTTCTCTTTTTGTTATCCTTCAATAAATCTCTTAACCTGACGGCGCTATCTGCACTTGGGTCCTTTCCCTGCTGCCTCGGCGTAACAGGCATACCCCCGTTGCCCACGCACCAGAACCTGACACCTACGTCATGATAAGGGCTCACTAAATATCACACCTGTAAGACTATCAAGGTGCAACCATTTGTGTCATTATTATAATGTCCTCATAAGAGATATTTGTATTCCTCCTCACTTTGCATCTTTTTACTGGCAGTAATGGACTACCATACCCATCAGTATTTGCTTGCAGTGGGAAATAAGTTAGGAGACAAGAGAAGTAAGTTACAATATATCAAGAGTAACCATAGCTGCTGAAACGCTTCCCGAACAAATAACAGCAAGATGAGCTGCATAGGCAGAAACACTTAGACTAATTTAGATTTATAGCAGTGCATTATGAATGCGCCTGAGTCCAAATGGGTAGATTGTTACAGTAAATGTTTATGTGGGTCTTAAAGTGTTCTGTTAAGACCACTCACGATCAATAAAATCCATATGGCATGTCTTGTAAAAGACAAACGCTGGCACCTAATGGCTTGGCAAAAACCACTACCGTTAATACACATAATTGACCCATTGCTGAAATCAAAATCAAGGTACAAAAAGTGTTGCATACAAACAAAGGAAGCAACCTTTCTAGCTGTAGAGATAACACATTTTACCTCAAGTGAAATATCGGCCATTCACAGACTGTTTTCTAAAGAAGATGTCTTGAAAGAACTATGGACTTTCAAATTCATTTAAAAGGTGTATTTTTGGTTGATAGTCTGGGTTCTGACTTTTTCAACAAAACCAAGTAGAATCATATGTCTATTTATTCAGACTGTAAAGTGTCTGTACCTAATATATTTTTATTTTGCTGTAGTATTTGGCAGCTTCATGTTCTTGTGTTTGCCCTGGAGACAGAGATCACGCTGTTCCAGGCCGCTGTCTCTGCTTCAAAGTAAAGCTGGAGATTTTTCAGCCCTCTTGAAGGCAAAATGCAATCCAAGCCCTGAGGGTGTTGCATCAAAGGAACTGTAATATCAAAGCAATATATGTGAACAGTTGCAGTGATTTTGCAGAAATCTTCAGTGCCCATAATTTGCAGCTTCAACGCTCAGGTACACATCCTCAAGGCACAGCACAGAAACCTGGGAGCTTGGGTACTGAGGGCATATATGTGCACACACGCATGTGTGTGATGTGTGGAGGGTAATACCTTAAGTTTAAAGTTAGCCTCCCATGCCAAAAGACATCCCCCAATGGGAAAAAAAGTGATATTATATAAAATCACATCATCATGATGTACTATGGCCATCTGCAAGGCTCGGACAGTCACATATGACTAGGGGTGGAAAGATACAATCATCTTTCTGTTCAACACAATCACTAAATTTAGTTTGGAAACCATCAGAAAGTAGAGGGGATTGCTTCTTTGCATAAAATGTACAAAACTGTGTTTTCAAAGGCAACAATATTCTAATTTTGGTAGAAATAATACAATCTCTGACTGTTCAGTGTTAATTGATGTAGTGTACTTTATGTCAACAAAACAGCACATTTGATATTGTTATCTATGTTCCAGCTCTACAGTCATATCCTTACATTGCTGTGTCATAAAACATGCCACTATACACTGTGACACATGTGATGCACTGTGTCAATCAATCACTAAGCAAAAATGTTTCATGCATGGTTGTGCATTTTAACTTCAAACGTTCATGCTTTTAAATGAACTGCCCCCTTTGTTCTGTCATTATAATCTCTGGAATGTTCACCTAATAGCTGTTAATTTAAAATGATCACTCTGAAACTGCTATATTACTTATTCACTTATTCTAATAGAATATATAAATGGAGGCAGGGGCCCATGTAATTAACACCAGATAAAGTCAATGTTTAAAATTGCACTGACCTTGATGAAAGCACGACTGAACTTCAGTTAAACAGCTTTAACTACTAAATAGTTGGAATGGAACGTATAATATTAAGTGGAATGGAAGCGCTGTCTAACACGTCAGTCCACAGTCTCCCATAGGTGTTCAATTTGAAATCTGTTGACTTAGAATAGAATAGAATATGATTCACATTTTCATACTCAAATCATTCTGTGATCCCTCTTGTCCTACAGAGGGGGCATTGTCATCCTGGAAGAGAAGGAAGAATAACCCTATGCGATTGAAATGCACTGCCAACTGCAAGTCAAAGCATTTGCTGTCATAGACTCACATTTAAAATGCAAGAAAACACATGTTGTTTCCCACTTTGCCTTGCAAAGCTCAGCTGCCTTTACTTGCATTCCTATTTCACTGTAAAAAAAAGTCCTGTTTTTTTATCATTATTGCTCTGATGCACATCATGTATACTATGTATATAAAGTTGGTCTAGACCTATGAACAAGGTAATGTTTTGGAATTCAGTGATGCATTAAGGTAAGAAGGTTGAAGTCATTCTACAAAGAACCATTTCTCCCCCTCCACCCAGCACAGCTAACCGCCTACCTAGCACCCACTTTTTCAGCTTTTACCTAATTTCTCTTTCTTCTTAGTAATCCTACACTCTGTTCTATCACTATAAATTCCGTGGCCACTCAGGGAAGAAAAAAGGACTTAGACAAAAAGAAAGTGAGAGGAAGACTGTCATAACACTACATGTCAGATTCTAGCCCGATTTGATCGCGTTTTAATTGTCTAATCACACAAGCTGCTGTTCATGACAATGGCTTCTCCTAATGCAGGCAAGGTGTGAAACTAGACTTGTCTTTAAAGTATGAAAGTGAGCTAATATCAGCTGATTGCTGCTCCTGGCAGGCACGCAGACAGGAGGGAAGGTGGAAGTGACATGCCAGTAGTGTTCAGAATGAACAAAGGACGAGGGATGGAAAAAAGAGGGAAGAAAAAAATAGAAACAGTGAAATGGAAATCCAGTCATGCCTGACTCCCCTTGGTCTCTGGTTACTGTTTACAACCATAGGTTTCCTGTTACACTCCATGAATACTGGAACAACCAGCAGTTTACTGTAATTCTAAAGACATCTCTTTCTGTCCAGTACCGACAGGGATCATAATCATGCTTTAATGGGGTGAAAGGAAAAGGGAGCTATCGCATGACCCCCATGGTGAACACCGCCCAACAACACACAACTTAATTACAATGATAAAGGAAACAAGACAAAATGGCAGTAAGAAGTGAGATTAATCATGAATAAAGGCTTCCACAACACAGTCTCCACCCTGGGTTGTCCACAGCTGCTGGCTAACATCTAAACCTTTCATCATCTCAACAGTACAGCACAAAATGTGGGCTGTCAAACCTCTACATGTGGGGTACCAGTTTCTGTGACAGTTTGGTAAAGTGGTAATACTCTGTGAAGGTTATTTTATTTTATCCTTATGAAGTTATCATCCAGGGAACAAAAAGCTCCAGAGTTTCCTCTTATACATATATTACACTGCTGTGAGCAATTAATAAATGTATATACTATATCTAAGGAATGAGCACAACAACACAAAGAACAATGCAAGGGGTTTTCCTCAAGGTCTTGTACAGCAAATGTATAATCCACAATGTGTAACACTTCTGTGTTTCTGGTCAGATTGCTAAAAGAATACTCTGCTACCAATAATGAAGTGTAAATAAATTAAGTGCCATTGGCAAGAGTATTCTTCATCTTTAGACGTTGGGTCTGTACATATAGAGTTGGCTTGGACTTGCTCTATATTAACAAGTGCTATGAGGTAAATCTGTTATGATATAGCGCTATATAAATAAAATTGAATTGAATTGAATCTTTCAATCTTGACTTATTTAAAGGTTACCATCTTTTTTCAAAGCTCTCTTTTTGCAGCAATGGAAGGTTTAGTCTCATTTTTCTCCACAGTGGCCATTTTCTAGGCTGAGCCATAGGCGTAGGCCAAGATAAGCGCAAACAGAGTCTAACTGAAAACAATGTAACAATTGCCAACACTGTGTGAGCTTATATTATATGTTGAAAATTATCAAAATTTAATTAAATAAAATTAAAGATTTAATAGACTGTAAAGCTTTGGGATCCATAAATTGAGCCTAGCCACAGAGCAACAATATCAAATATGTTGTAATTTTTAATAGAAAGTTACAATTCCCTCCAATAGCACCAAAAGCCACCATGTCCAATTAAATTCAACAATCTCTAAAGAATGTACCCACTGACTGAGATTATTCATAGGGACGCGTATCAAAACTCCACTGGACTATTTTCTATGCGCTGTAAGCCTACACCAGAAGCATTACGACCCCTGTCAATATGTTGAGATAGGCTACAGTTCGTTATCTCTCTGTTGATGTGCATCGGCACTCCAGAAAAGCAGTAATTTTATTACATTTGCTCCTCCGAGCTTCTGGGCATCCAATAACTGGTGTGAAATGCTGAGGAAGAAGGTAGGAAGAAGTAGACTAAAACTGTTGATGCTTTAAATGTACTGATGGATACATTTTTGACAAAGTTTGACCCTTTAATCATCCATAACTGAACAAGAGGAGGAAAATGGAGAATGGCTCTGCCTGAGCAACTAGCATCAAGGTGCTGCTGAAATGGAGCTGTGTGGACTCTCTGGGTAAATGAAAGTTCAAAAAGGGTTAGGTATTTTCTGGGAAATGCATGACATGGGCTTTGGGGATTTTGGATCAGGTTCTGCTATTACTATCAAATAGCAAAGTGACACTGACTAAAAGTCCTGAAGTCATTTACCTGGGGACCGAAAGTGAGCAAAGTCAGTGATGTCTTGGGACACAAATGCATTAAATCATGCAAGTATTCTTTTGGTTGAGAAACCAAAAGAAACGGTCATCAAATGTATTCGGAAAGATTTTCTGTGGTTAAGACCTTGAGTTTTGGGGTGTTTAATAATAAGGATATCAAGGTTAGACATTTGTTAATAGTAGCAAAACTAATATTTGCTCTAGTTATATTGAAGTAATTGCAGCTTGCCTATAGAGTAAATGTACAGAAATATTCTGTAAATATCCAGATGGTTCAAGTATTCTGTTCTGCATTTTATGCATGTAAACATTTTGTCCTTTGGACATCCTAGGAGAACATCCTACACTGTTTTATAAAAAACAGATGGAATCTGCTCATACTACTTGGACACTGAGTTATGTATACACCTTATTGTGTTTACTCTTATTTTTGAGGCCTGTTTCCATGGTAGCACCTTCAATACTGGGGAACAGAGATGCATATAAAGTGCATTCCAAATAAGACCTTAACCAGAATAAATCATCCACAACACTTGATGTAAATACATTCAGTAAGTAGCAGCCTAGCAGCCTAGCAGCAGTAGCTCCTGATTTGGGACTGAAATTTATTGTTTTGCTATTGTTGATCTATTGTCTAAGCTTTAATTTGTTCAGTTCTAGTGTCTTTTTAGGGCTACATTACTGTGTGCAGCCCCCAATAAGCAATCCAAACACTCTCTTTTGGCCTAGGCAGAAAACACAATGTTGAGAAGGTGAAACAACTGAGGAAATACTGAATGAAATGCATGATGTTGTTATGTGAACAAAAATGAATACATCTGTATTAACTTAGAGCATTGTCATCGCTATTCTGATGGCTGTGGTATACTACATGCATTTACATGATTTCACCAAAAGTATAGCTGAGATGAAAACTGGATTTTGAGAACCTGTACTCAAATGTACAGAAAGTATGTGGAAACTACACTCGGGGTGATGAGGATTCATTGGCTATTAACTCAGCTGATGTAAGGCTTGATCAGTTGAGCCAAAGTTAACATGGAGTGAACATGAGGGTTAATGGTTTTAGGCCGGCCCCCAAAGTGCCTCACATATGGTGATGCAGGTTCCTGCACCAGGTCAGAGTAAGTGGATGATGAAAAATAGCAGGCGGCGACATGGCCCTCGGCAGTGAGAAGGAAAAGGCCCAGACATGGTGTGACATTCCAGCCATCCATCATGTGGTGGGACAGAGGGGAAGCCCTAGCTACCCATAAATCATTTGGGGGATGATGGTGACACAGAACCTTTCTCTTTGCTTACACGGTAAGCCCAACATCCAACCTCCAACCTCCGTGATAAATATAACTGAAACAAACCTTTCTTTTTAACACTTAAATTTTGAGAGTAGCTTTTACATTTAGCTGACATGTTTATTCACAGCCATCTATTTGTACAGTAAAAAAGAGGACTATAGTCAAAGGGGCATCAATCCATACACCCATTATCTATACCCACTTTCTGTCCAAGATCAGGAATGGCTTGTAGCATATCCAAGCTCAAACTTGACAAGAGCCAGGATATATGCAGTTAGGTCCTTAAGTGTTTGGACAGTGACACAAGTTTTGTACATTTGCCTCTGTACACAATCACAATGGATTTGAAATGAAGCAATCAAGATGTGATTGAAGAGTAGACTTTCAGCTTTAATTCAAGGGGTTTTACTTTTGAGCCTCTGAAAATAGAGGGACTTGTATAAAAATGGCTGTATGTCCTAAACGGTTAATGTGATAGTTTCGTTGAACCCCTTCATATGTACACGCACTGCTCAAAAAAATTAAAGGAACAATTTTTAAGCAGAGTATAGCATCAAGTCAATCTGGTCAGTTAAGTAGCAGAGGGGGTTGTTAATCAGTTTCTGCTCCTTTTGTGTTAATGAAATTAACAACCAGTGCACTAGAGGGGCAACAATGAGACGACCCCCAAAACAGCAATGGTTTTACAAGTGGAGGCCACTGACATTTTTTTCCCCTCCTCATCTTTTCTGACTTTATTCACTAGTCCATCCGACGCCGCCAGGTTGCACCTCAGACTGTCCAGGAGCTCAGTGATGCCCTGATCCAGATCTGGGAGGAGATACCCCAGGACACCATCCGTCGTCTCATTCATTTCCATCAAATGATGTGGCATCCTTTCCTAACACTGTAATGCTTGGTCAAGTAGCCTCGGGAAGTAGCACACCGTACGCAGTTCCCTCTCACGAATGTTGGAACACTGAGCTACTAGTTGTTTCTTGGTTAGTCTTGATGTTGGGTATCGAAGAATCCATAGGTCCCCACATCCTCTGCATGTAACCCCTGCCGCCAATGTTACTTGTATAGTAGCATTCCAAAAATTCCTTCTTCTCCACTCGTGTCGATGAATGTCTCCCTCTTGTTCCAGTAGCCCATTTTTCATCAGGTTGCCCTGGTTCCCCAACACCTGACGCGGACCTTGTTGACCCGGGTGACGTCCGAGCCGGTGTGACTCCTGTATCATTATCACTCATTATATGAGGTAGGCTGGTATTGTTAAGGGCCTTGCCTAAGGGCCCACGCTGGCGCCCTGACTGGGAATTGAACCGCAAACCATGGAATTCCATACCTATGTACATATATACCCACACATGTGTATAGCTGCCATGACTCCATGTATATACACACACGTGTACATAGTCTGCCTAGCCCTGTCTGGGTATCGAGCACCCTGGTATGCCCCTGTAGCAGAGTTGGTGTTGCCTATATCCACGCATGTGTATTGCCACCCTGGCTGGGAATCGAACCTCCGACCCTTATATGTACAGTATATACACTGCCCGGCCAAAAAAAAAGTCGCACACTAATATTTTGTTTGACCACCCTTAGCTTTGATTACGGCATGCATTCGCTGTGGCATTGTTTCGATAAGCTTCTGCAATGTCACAACATTTATTTATATCCAGAGTTGCATAAATCTTTCACCAAGATCTTGTATTGATGATGGGAGAGTCGGACCACTGCGCAAAGTCTTCTCCAGCACATCCCAAAGAGTCTCAATGGGGTTAAGGTCTGGACTCTGTGGAGGCCAATCCATGGGTGAAAATTATGTTTCATGCTCCCTGAACTACTCTTTCACAGTTTGAGCCCGATGAATCCTGGCATTGTCATCTTGGAAAATGCCCATGCTATCAGGGAAGACAAAATCCATTGATGGAATAACCTGGTCATTCAGTATATATAGGTAGTCAGATGACTTCATTCTTTGGCCATAAAACGTTGCTGAGCCTAGAACAGACGAACTGCAGCAATCCCAGATCACAGCACTGCCCCCACAGGCTTGTACAGTAGGCACTAGGCATGATGGGTGCATCACTTCATCTGCCTCTCGTCTTACTCTGATGCGCCCATCACTCTGGAACAGGGTAAATCTGGACTCTCCTTCCAGTTTTTAATAATGCATTGGACAGTTCTTAATCCAATTTTAGTAGTTTCAGCAATCTCCTTAGATGTTTTGTTTGCTTGATGCATGCCAATAATTTGACCCATCTGAAACTAATTAACATCTTTCCATGACCACAGGATGTGTCTTTTGACATGGTTGTTTAAGAAATCAGAAGCTTCTCACTGTGTCAGTTAGGGTTAAATTGTTGCCAGCTGAAAACATAATCACCCATGCAATAATTATCCAATGGGAGGCTCTTACCTATTTGCTTAGTTAAATCCAGGTGGTGACTTTTTTTTGGCCAGGCAGTGTATATATATATATATATATATTATCCGGGGCCGGGTCGCGGAGGCAACAGGCTAAGCAGGGTTATCCACACGTCCCTCTCCCCTGCAACGCTTTCTAGCTCTTCCCGGGGGACCCCAAGGCGTTCCCAGGCCAGTTGGGATAT
>JAVQJF010068793.1:0-15427 GCA_036023855.1 Gadopsis marmoratus
GTGGCAAGGAAAAACTGCCTTTTAACAGGCAGAAACCTCAGGCAGAACCAGGCTCTGGGTGGGCGTCATCTGCCTCGACCGGTTGGGTAGAGAGAGAAAAAAAGAAAATATAGGGGGGCGGGCGGGGGGGGTAGGGTAAGAGCAGGATGAAAGAGAACACACAGCAATCAAAGTTCAACTCCACATACAGAAAATGCAAAGCAATGGCAGCTACAATGTTATTTACAACAGCAGCTACACTAATAACAACAGCTACACTAATAACAGTAGCAGCATCAGGCGTCCACATCCACTCGACGGGACCCGTGTTCATCCAGACTGCGCAGCACCACATCTTGGATATCCAGTCTGCACACAGACAGACAGACAGACACAGAGAGACAGACACAGACAGACAGACAGACACAGAGAGACAGAAAACACACACAGACAGACATACAATGAGAGAGACACAGATAGGAAGACATGGAGAGAGAAAGACAGAGAAACACAAACGGACACGGAGAGAATAGAAAGAGAGGGAGAGAATAGACAGAGAGGGAGAGAATAGACAGAGAGGGAGAGAACAGAAAGAGAGGGAGAGAACAGACAGAGAGGGAGAGAACAGAAAGAGAGGGAGAGAATAGAAAGTTGGGTCTCTGTACCAACAAGTGCTGTGAGATAGCTGTTATGTGTTGCTTCATAAGTAAAACTGAATTGAATGTTCAGGCACTCGCAGCGCTTCCATCAGGTTAAATAAAGATGGTGGTCGTAGTTACGGCAGAAAACTCAAGGCAGCAGCTGCGTATTATTTAGACATCTAGGAGACGGTGAGAAAGTCAGACGGTGTTGAGACGCATTGTTAGTCCTGGAAGAATAATATACTGTAACATATGAATGTGTTCCTGATGACGCTCTGGTTCTTTGTCAGGGCTCCAGCTGCCATGTTGGGCTTTTCTGTAGTTTAATGGTTTTAGTTCTGCAGACAGTTAACGTGGGCCGCTGCCGGCTGTGAAAGTGTCAAACTCCAGTTTAATGTATGAAAGACAAACAGGCGGTGTCACCGCGAACTTCCCTGCATTAATGAAGGTTAAACAGTTACCAGGCAAGTTGCTGCTCACAGAACCTGCTGTTTAATCACAAGTATTCAAATGAGAGCAGCCAGTCAGAGGTTTCCTGGGACAGTCGGCTGGAGGTCAGTGGACATCCAGGGACAGATTTGCATGGTGGCTCCACAGACTTCCAGGTGAGTTCCACTGTTAATAATTAAAGTGTCACGATCCACATGACAGTCATTTGATCCCAGTTTTCAGGAAACAGAATGCCGGTTGGCCGTAGAGCAGATTATTAATGACATATCTGTTTTTGCATGACACCCAGTTGTTTTACATAGTGAACCGCGTTATTAAAAGAGTGCACGTGTCGGGTGTTGTGGTGTGTCATTGCGCCAACATCCCCTCAGGATGAACTCTAATAACTTTGGTGATCCTCTGACTTTTCCATCTAGCGCCACCTCAGGTCAACATGTTAAGTCCAACACAAATACCTGCAGAACTACAGACGTTCCCATCAGCCTCGGCTGCACTGTGTTTACTGCTAACTAGCTAATGCTAATGTAACGGCGATCGAACGCGTGATGGAATATGCACTCGACACTGTATTTACATATCTTGAGAAACACCAACAGAGAGAGAGAGAGTCGTCCTCGCTGATTGGTCGGCTGATTAGTTTCATCATTTTGTCAAAAACAAAATGCCCATTATAATTTGATTATAACAATCAGTCCAAAACCCCACATTTTATTAAAAACAGCATCATTATGACAAAGACCGGCTGCACATCCCAACACCTGAGGAGCTGGAACTGAATGTTTGGCACTTTTTGCATTTTTGCTTGAGAACCCAGTGAATCTGAAACAAGACCAACGTTCGTGTTCTCCAGAGGACAGGTCCTGTCCTCCGTTTCTTCCAGCTGCACCTCCACGTCAAAAAACCCCCCAAAGTGCAGGTGTAGTTTCTGTTCATGCCCGCCCCCGCAGCAGCTGTCACTCATTCTGCCTGATCACACCTCTTTGCCTACACACTGCTTGACTGACAGCTCTCTCTCTCTCGCTCTCTCTGCAGCTAGTTTACACTTTTAAATACTTTTCATTCGCGGGGTCAGCTGAGAAAATCAAATCTGGGATTTGAGCACGTGCCGAGAGTAAACCCACAGTGGCTGGATTTGGAGTGAAAAGCCAAAAAATCCAGTGTCGCGTTAAAGCTGTGAAACCTCCGATGCAAAACACTTAATGATAATAATGATGCTTTGCCCAACTTCAACATGAGCAGAGGTCTCATCAGCCAGAATAACTGATAAAAAACCCGTGTGGCTGTGCAGGGAAAATGATTTTAGTCATCAATTAAAGCTCATGAGGGTCATGAAGACCTCCAGCTGCCGGGTGACAAACAGCTGAATCGTCACCAGACAAACGTACCATGAGAGAGTCATGGAGGCAAAATTAAACTGTCAAAAACACCCAGAATAATAACACAAAAGGCTGTCAGTGGGGTTACCGCCCTGTACTCCCCCCACCCATCCTGCTGAGGCCCCATGGGACACCATCATGGTATCCCCCGCAGCACCACGCGCCCTCCACCCTCAGTGCTTCTGCTGCAGGGTTTCCCGAGCGTCGGGTTCCTCCCCACGCTGAGCGGAAAGTGAAACTCTCCTCTCTGCGGACCACCAACAGAAACAGCTGCCGACCGCAGAAACAGAACAGCTTCACTTTCCAGACACAGCAGGTTGTCTGTTGTTGTGGGTTTCTGGAGCCAGCGAGAAACAAATACGTCATTTATAAAATGTGTGTGGCAGAAATATCAACTCAGTGGGCCACTTGACTGAAGGTACAAAGTAAAGTTTGCTCATGTTGTGCCAATAAAAGTTCAGATAAACTGCAGGAGAACAGAAATAAATACTGAATCTTATTTCTAACGTTAAACATTTGCTGTTAGTAGAAAGAACAGAAACAGAAAGCTGCTGTTAATAAAATAAAAATCATCATTCCTCCTGAATCACAAGCGGGCAGTCGTCTGACGGAATATAAGATCAGATATAAAACACCTCAAATAAAGTCAAATAAAATCTGTCACAATGTAAAGTGACTACAGGCCACGGCAACATTTAGAGAATTTCCAATATACTGTGGCAAAAATAAGAAAATACAAACATAATGATGAGAGGACAACAGATCTCTGGGGGGGGGGGATTTCCCTTTGGGGAGAAAAACATCTGTGGTTAGAAATGTGCTGTTAAATTTGGAAAGTCTATAAATGTGTCAGAAGACGCAGAGCTCAGCATGTGTGAGTCATTAAGAGTCTCCACGCTCCGTCGGCCTCCGTCAGCCTCCATCAGCTGTCACGACTGATCGGAATCAATACTCTGATGTCTTCAACTGTCTGCGTACTGACAACGTCTTCAACATCTCTTCTTCAAGAAGCTTTAAATGAGCATGTTGACACACTAGTTATGTGTTGTAATAACAGCTGGACGGTTAGTTCAGGTGTCTGTAATAACAGCTGGACAGGTCAGTGTCGGTAATAACAGCTGGACGGGTCAGTGTCTGTAATAACAGCTGGACAGGTCAGTGTTGGTAATAACAGCTGGACGGTTAGTTCAGGTGTCTGTAATAACAGCTGGACAGGTCAGTGTTGGTAATAACAGCTGGACGGGTCAGTGTCGGTAATAACAGCTGGACGGGTCAGTGTCTGTAATAACAGCTGGACGGTTAGTTCAGGTGTCTGTAATAACAGCTGGACAGGTCAGTGTTGGTAATAACAGCTGGACAGGTCAGTGTTGGTAATAACAGCTGGACGGTTAGTTCAGGTGTCTGTAATAACAGCTGGACGGTTAGTTCAGGTGTCTGTAATAACAGCGGGACAGTCGAGTGTCTGCAGGAGTTTCAACGATGATGTAAGTACCTTTGCAGCCACGCTTGTAGTTTTTCCATGGGAGTTGTAGTTTTTTTCTGTTCTCACAAAGTAATCGTTGTTTAACTTTGTTACAATCAGAAAGGTCTCATCTTCTACTATCAGCCGCTGTAGTGGAGCTCATTTGTCAGAACGTAGAACGTAAAGTGCAGGAACACGCTTGATTTGAATGAAACGCTGCATTGCGTTAAAGAGACTAGTGGAACAGAGGCTAGACAGGAAGTGATGTCTGGACTCCAACATGTCTGACACAAACTAAAAGACTGAACATGAACACACCACTTTGGCAGACTACAGATCTGGAGTTTCAGCTGCATTTTCAAGCAGAGTTTTAAAACCGGATGCAGGTCTGGCGGTCTACCTGAAGACCACCAGACCAGGAAGGAAATGTTTTCTTTTAAGGTGCAATGCAGAAGACAAATGTTGTTGAAAAATGTCTGAGACCCCTAACACATCGCAAGACGTGATCAAAGTCTCACACAATGACCATGGTCTATCAAAAAATATAAAGTGTTTAAATCAGCCACAGGTAACCACGGCAACTGTGATTATAGTTTCATCTTTTTTATGTAACGCACTTTGCATCAGCTTGTTGTTTAAAGACGTAGTTTCTGTCTCGCTGTTGTTCCACTCACGACAGCAGCGAGGTGAAGAGAAAGCAGCAGCTAAAATTACTGCAGCGTTTCCTGAGCTTCAAACTCACCACGGAGTGTGTTTCTAAGAACTACAGCCGGCCTTTAAGAGAAGCTTCGTCTGCTGTGGTTTCTGACATCCACTCAGCTCAGGTGAGACAGTTTCCTGTAGTTGTTTGTCTGCGAGGTGACAGAGTTTATTCTTCACATCCGTAGACTTTAACTTTGCACAGAGGCCATGTTTTATACCAACACATCCCTGTACTGCGTTACAGTGCATAACAACATAAAGCTGACATGTAGTTTTACATTTAACACACCGAAGGCTACAGTCCAATCACAGAAAACAGCCACCATTTTTAAAATTAATATGATAAAGAAAAATGAAAAACTTGAAACTGAAACGTACGGTGGCCGACGAGGACAAACGCGCTCAAACAACGGCCCAAAACATTTCCGTCAGGAGGAACGTGCCGCACGCAAAAGACAAACGTGTCGCAGAAAGTACACGCAAACAAATACAGGGACAACACAAAGTCAAAATATGCAAACGCAGGAGGTTCTCCAGGACTGTAAAGGGGGACAGACTGAGGCCAGACGTCCTTTTTATGTCGCCTCTTTACTCCACTTTTCTTCCCGCTTCTAATACAAACACTCACTCGTCTGGTGTCTCTCATGCTGTTCTACTCAGCGCTCCCCCTAGAGGCCCGGAGACTCGCGTTGACTTACTTGTTGACTGCTTTCGGGGGTTTGTGCGTTTTTTTGACTTTGCATCGCAGCTTCCTCCTGATGGAAACCTTGTTGCCCTTGTCGGCCTCCTCGGCCGCTCTGACATACTCTCACACACCAGACTGACCTGAAAGTATAAATCTATGTTGGTCCCGTTCAGACTCAAACCGACGGTGAGTGTATCCACTAACAGGTACTGTGTGTGTTTCACAGCCTGATGTAGCTTCTTCCTCTGAACCATAGAGCTCCACTCCTCCAAAAACTATTAAAAACACATCCGTGGAGGATATTTACACCCCGTCCTGCTGCCCCAAATACTCCCTAGGGCACCAAATCTGGATTCACTGAAAATAGTCTCCAACAAATGCTCTATCAATAGAGCAGCGGAAATTTGTTTGATTAAAAACTACAGCGAGCAGCTGTTTTTAGGGAATTACTCTATAACTCTATATTTGTGAGGTGTTTTTACAGATTTACGTCTTCAGTAGGAACAGATGGGCTTCCACCCCGACATCCTCCACCCACCCTGCCAGTGAACATAATCCTGAAACAAAAGAGTAGACTATGAATATATTCAGCCGGAGGAGCTGCAGATGGACTGACTGCAGTAAATGTTGGGCGTCCTCGAGGCTGCAGGAGGTTTACAAGACAATTCAATTCACTTCAATTCAATTTCATTTATATAGCTACATCATAACAGAGTTATCTCATAGCACTTGTTAATATAGAGCAAGTCTAGACCAACTCTGTATGTACAGACCCAACATTTCCACCGTGAGCAAGCGAACAGCCGCGTTAGTTTGTGTGTAATCTAATCAGACAGCTGCTGTCTGGTTAACCAACAAAACTAAAAGTAAAACTCCACACCTGACAGCTCAAACTGCCCGCTGATAAGGGTCTGTATGTGCTCCCTGTTTACCCATGATGCCAAGCGGCGTTATCAGACAAACAGAGGAGCGGCTTCCTGCCGACATCAAACCTTTTGACCAGGAGGAAGGAAACTCCTTATATGGGTAACAGGTGTGTGTGTGTGTGTGTAATTTCACACTATCTGGAGAAAGAGTTTACAGTCAAGTTTTAATAAAAATACACTATATGGCCAAATGTTTATGGACGCCATGTCTCTGGGTCCAAGCCCTCGACCTCCGTCGGCCGAGGCTGAGACGTGATTGACAGCTTCTGGAAACAGCCAGTAAGTGGACCATTGAGTTAAGAAACTGCTTGATTCCAAGTTCACAAATGAACTTTGACGTTCAATTGAAACTCTCTGTGCTTCGTCCTCCGGCCGAGCTGCAGACAGTTCAGCGGCAGCAGGTGTCCTCCGTGCAGTCCGCCTCGCTTCTGACATGATGTGAACTTTAACAGTTTCAACAGGCTACATCCAGCAGGGTGCACATGTAGAGGACGTTACGAGGTTAAAGGGCAACGCACAGTACTTTTACTCAAGTACTGTGCCTAAGGGTACTTTACTTTCCATGTTCTGCAACTTTGTACTTCTTACATTTGTTTGATACCTTCAGCTACTTATCAGAGTCAGACTCACAAAATATAATCAACAAATAAATGATGATGTAACATAATAAGTTAAGATAAAACTTTATTGATTCAGAATATAAAGTCATTAAAAGCAGCTCCACCTTTATCAGCTGCAACGTTAAAGTGATGAACACATTAATGCGTCAATCATTATTATACAATAATTCTGCATGAAGAGTACCTTTACTTTTGGTACGTTAAATATATTTTGATACTGATACTTTAGTACAGTTTGTGAACGCAGGTCTTGTAACAGAGTATTTCTACGCTGTGGTATTAAGCTCAGAGCACTTCCTGCCCCACACTGATAACAGAACTGTTCTAAAATAAAGAACGAGCAGGACGAGATAAAGAGAATGAGGTTACGTTACTGTGTATTAACAGTTGTGACAGGACGGCTGTTTTATCATCTGTGTGTCTGATAATAAAAACCACACACAGGTTTGTTTTTAACTGCTGCAGGAGAAGGAGGTCGCCTCTGACGGGAGAATAATATTTGACCTGATTGCAGTCAGTGAAAGTGAGCTATCTGGTAGGTTTTTCCCTGCAGGCCACCGTACACTGATCACAGAGGGCAAACAGTTTCTTCCATTTCATGATGAAATAATTAACATGTTAAAATAACGCCACGGCATCGAACACGACGAGGCCGAAGCTCCGTGTGGAGCCAGAATGTGTTGCTTTGTTCTGTATTGATTTATCAGTAGTTTGATCAGCGAGCTGTCGCACCGTTACAACAGATGTTTGATAAAACAAACACAAGTCCCGCCCTCCAGCTTCCTCTCTCTTTGATCTCAGGTGAGACACACCTGAATCACAGGCTCCCCAGGAAGTCTCATTCCTGGAATCCAGCAGGAACACACACACACACACACACACACACACACACACAGACTTCCCACCCAGTTTATAGCAGCTTGGACATCTAATCTCCACACACTTATTATAAAGATAAGATTGTATTCAAACGTCTGTTTCATGATAAGATAAAAACATTTACCTTCTCTCTCTGCAGACATGGTTATCAGTGTAAGGTCTCTGCTGGCGCCCCCTGCAGGCTGCAGTGTTCCCCCCAGGCACAATATAAAAGAGTTGGACAGAACCAGGTTTTTCATTCTAATGGCTCAAAGTCAAATAAGAAAGAGTCATTTTGGACTCTGAAATGAAGCAAAGCAAATGAATATTTTGTTGTTTGCTTTGGTTCTTTTGTTTTCTTAACGAGTCACAACAATCTGTCCATCAGTGTTTACGAGTCTCTCATTGATTTGGGGGCGTGATACTCGTTCCAGATGTAGAACAGAAAAGGTTCCCAACCAGTGCGTCGGGAGGTAAGCAACAGGGGGGTGCTAGCTTGTTGGCTAACTTCACTGTTAAAGATAACTGACATGCTTTGTTTTAAAGATATTCTGTGAAATCTCATGCTCAGACTCAAACCAACAGCACGTCAGTCCGTCTCTGCAGGTTTTATCACACTAACAGGAAACGGAGCATTTGTTGGGGACTATTTCCAGCGGCGGATGAATCCACATGTGGTGCCCTCGGTGAGCGTTTGCAGCAGCAGGGCGGCGTGTGGACACACTCCAGTGATGAAGGAGGCTCAGGATGAGATCACACACAGAAGCTGTTGCTGGAAACATTCACTGCTGCGTTGAGTCGTTTTTTATGGGATTTCTGTGACAAGAAGAGAAATATAAAATATCAGCAGACTTCTACTTTAAGAGAAAAGGGCCTGACGACGAACTGGTCTGCTGCTCAGCAGGACGACGTTCCTGCAACCTGAGTCACCTGCAGAAGGAGGAAGCATGAACACGCTGCTTCTTTAATTCGGTCATGTTTTGGTGCTTTTACTGTCCACGATGAGTCAGCAGGGCAGACGAGGACGAAGAGGAGGACGGAAAAACCTTGTAGAAAGTAGAGGATGCAGCTAAAACAAGTCAATTCAGTGGCTCCTCCACTAACACGGTTAATACATAGTACTGTTCATATATATATACACACACGGTATACTATAAAGACTAGTAACAAAGAGTATTGTGTGTTTGTGTGCGTGTTGTTTTGTCTCTGTCTCCATGGTTACTGCTCTCGTCTCGTTTCCCACAATCTCAGCAATGACACCGGTGAGGAAAAATGTAAGGTCAAATAACACACACACACAGAGTATTCAGATTCTTTAGAAGCCAGTAATTCCCGGGAAAAACATCTGACGGGAAGCAACACATTCCACACTCATTTGTGTGTGTGAGACAGAGTGGAATGGGAAAAAAAATGGAATGTTCTGTTATCTTCTAACTCAGGCTGACTCAGTGTGTGTGTGCACTTAAATACTTAAAAATCTGAGTGAGAATAAAGTCCCTGTGTCTCAGTAGATCGCAGTAGAGTATAATAGAGTATAATAGAGAATAATAGAGTATAATAGAGTATAATAGAGAATAATAGAGTATAATAGATTGCAGTAGAGTACAGTTAAGTTTCAGTTTGTATTATTTTCCAGTAAAATCCTGATTTGGATCTTGTCACTTTACTTATAGATCCCATTTTAAAAAGAACAAATGATGACCCAGAGTTAAAAATAGAATCGGTTAATAAAAACCGGAGATGATTAAATACACAAAATGTTCCAAAATCGTTACAGACACAATAAAAGCAATCATGTGGTCGAAGAACGTTTGTGTCGACCGAAAAGCAGAAGTGAGAGGATGAGTCTTCAGAAGGATTTTAAAATAACAAGAGAGGAAGAGCTGTGACAGTGACGTCAGCTGTTCCACAATCAACAGCAGAGAACAGTCCGCCTCAGGAGTGATTGATCAGAAGATCAATACATGTGAGGTAGTGATGGAGGTCAGAGATCAGTTATATATTGAAGTGATAACTGTAAAGAAACAGAGGAGATCCAGAGACGGTGGCTGGATTCTCAGGAGCCAAAGAATGAGAATCTGCCCATCACTCGGTGTAGCTGTGAGAAGCTTTTAGCCTTTCAACATTTTACATTTTTAGAAGCTAAGAGACTAATCATCATTAACCATTCAGCTGCTTTTTAAAGGCGTTAACAGAGGCCGCATATCGTATGTCTACAGCAGGGCCGTCCACGTTGTCTGGCCTTTTGTTTTCAGTCTCACCCGAGATGATCCAGTGTCGGCGTGTCGACGTCCACCAGATGCTCTGCTCCGCTATCTTTACGCACCAGGTCCACTTTTGCTGCAGCAGCTAATGTCCCTGAAGTGTTAAATTCACTTATTTATACAGTATGTATGCACTTAAATGAATGTGTCTAGTGACTTAAAATCTTTATTTCGACATTGTTACTGACTTAAACTCCTTTGCCTTGTTTGTTTCTGTCACCAACATGGAAGCTAAAAAGTAAGTCTGTGTGCGGTAATCCAAGCACAAACTTTTAATGTGTTTGTAAAACACACAAAGAAATGGGAACAACACATATTGAAATATGTTTGCCTAAGAACAGACTGCTTCTGAACTGCAACGGAGATACACGACACATCCAATCAGGGGACTTCTGGGGTAACAGTCATATTGGTTGTTTCTAAAAATAGAGCCCAAAGGGAAACTATATGAACAGATTAAAATAGGGTCTAAAATAGATCCCTGTGGTACGCCGCAGAAAATTGCAGAGGAAACCAGACTCGTGACAACTTTGAATGACTGGCTGTGTCAGAAGCAGCAGAGAGAGGTCTAACAGAACATTTATGATTAATAATAAAGTTTAAAGACACCAAAACATCACCTTCATCTGCAGCTTCCAGAGTTGTTTTCAGCTCCTGCGTCATGGGATGTGTTTTTGCTTGCTGTCAACATTATGGTTTTATCGGACAATCAAATGTTACTGTCCAGTAGATACTCGCTTATCGTTGAATGTGGACACAAAACTGTAGGATGTCAAAAAGGCTTTTCCAACAAAGAAACGGGAGAATTTAGATTTCTTAAAAATTTAAAAAACTTTATTTGGCAGACACAAACATCAATTTAAACAATTAATGCCATACAATCCCTGACACTGCAGCATTAACATACAAAGCAGAATAATAGGCTTTCCAGTCAGCAGTCCCACTGATCAGATCAGTTCAAACATCAAGAAAACTACAGTCCACATCAGTCCGAGGTTCCACTCGTATCAGTACCGCATCGTCTTTCTCACAGTGGTTCTCCTCCTCTTAGCTAAATCCAAACTGCTTTCAGTAGCCAGTTTATTACAGAGCTAGCCATGTTAGCTGTCACAGCTTAGAAATGATCCCAACACTGGTTTTGCATGTAATAAATCACAAATCATTCCTGCTGTTTATTAAATCAACTAACGTTACTTCAGAAAAAACAGGCTGGTTTTAAAATAACAGAAGTTAAGATACAATTTGAAATGTCCTTGTTGGGGATTGTGTCCTCCTCTGTGTGGGAGATGCTCAAGGACGCTTCCCATAGAAACATTTAGGGAAGTGTGCTGCTCTTTATCAGAGGGTGGGGAGGTTAAAACCAACCAATCTGAAGTCTTTCTTGCGATTTAAAAACAGTTCTGATCAACAAAAAAGCGAACAATTAAGTTCAGCAATGGGCCAACGTTTCCCAGGCGCGGTGGACACATTTTAATATGTGTTATTGTTCTTTGTTTATTTCTTTAATATTGACTCATAAAACATTTTGTTTAAGGGCTGTATCTGAGGGCTGATGTCACCTGTAACATTAGTAATCATGTGCCGACAGTTACAGCAGTGCATGTTCATATTTCTTTGGCCAAATGATGCCTCGTGCATGAATGATCACCTGCACCTTATATTTACATCTATAGTCTATCTGCAGTAGATTTGTGAAGAAGCCTGTAAAGGTTTTTCTGGAAACAAGAAAGTGACACTTACGTCTGCGGGGCAAAATATTTTTTGTGGAGGGGTCAGCTTTGCCCACCACTGTTGTTATAAAGCATAAATCTCCCCTTTGTGCGTTTCTCCTGCAAGTTTGTTTTTGAATGTGGAAAGGGCTCAGCGTTGCCCCCTGTGGCCGGTGGGAAAAATACAGCGGGTGTTGTCTGCTCTCCGGCCTCAGGGGGCAGCAATGATCCCATTGAGGCTGGGCACACCACATTGAGGCGAAGAAGATGTCGCACTTGAAAACTTACTTGGAGAAAAAGCACAAAGGTGAGATCTTTGCTTCATCCAAAATGTTTCTATTTCACAAAAGAAAATGCATTACGGTTAAGGTTCGGTTAAATTCCCACCTGCAATAAAAAGCAACTCACAGCTGCGTCCCTGAGCTTTTCTTTGGCAAACGTGAGTCCCAGATGTTAGTGACACCAACAGCTCATCTTCTGAGGAGAACCGAGCTGTTTCAGTTGACCCAAACAAACTGGCTGCTGAGTGTTTCAACCCTTTTTCCACCAAAGAATCCAGAAACCACAGGAAGTGTACATTCAATAAATCAGGAACTATTTGGGGCTGTGTGTGATTTTAGGGAAGTGAGCGCTGTCTGACACGCCGGTCACAAGAGCCACAGAGAGACATTTAGCCAAAGCATGAAATAAAATAAAAAAGTTTCCAAATTAAGATGAAATATTGTCAAAAGCGTCACGCATTCAAAAAGTCTGTAATTCTGCTAATTTGACCCACAAGCTCATCCATAGTTTAAAGGCTGAGAATCGGAGTTCGATTGGAGACATTCACCGTTTATGTATTTTCTGTTTTCTGTTTTAAACTCGAGTTGAATCCAGGTTCAGGCGTCATTTGTCATGCAAATGATTTTCTGTCTGTAAAAATAGTCGTTAAAGAAAAACTTCAGCATATTAGAACTTTTGTTTTCAAACCTCAGCAGAAGGTAGCACGTTGATGAGCACCACTGCTCGTGGAAAATGGGTTTTCAAAACCAGAACGGTATCAATTAGTGACGTAAAGCTGTGAACTGACGAGTACGACCTCGGCCACAGAGACTTTTTACTGAGGTAGGAACAGCGGCCGAGGAATTAAATCGGAACAAGGTTCCTCCGGGGGAAAACTTCCTGGGTTCTTCAAAATAGTTCTTGTGGTGGAAAAGGGGCTGAATCGATCTGTCAGACTGTCAAAGCTGCATTCCCATCGCATCAGAAATACAGACGGCCGAACGAATGAACGGTAAACATGTTGAAAAGGTCTAGAGATCCCAGTTGTACGTCATGAAGTTCACTCGTTTCAGATCTTGCAGACTCGGCTGCAGCTGCCCCACCGGTGGCAGGACCTGACGAAAGTCCTCAACTATTGCTTGGCCAGCGTGAGATTAGAGTTGCCGTGGATATTCACAGTCTCCAGAGGACATTCTTTAACCGTGGTGTTTTTGAAACAAGCTAGTTTGTGCATCGTCCGATCGCGTCTAATGGGATAAATGCTCATCGGCGGTCTGGACAGGCACACTTGAAGGTGGCAATAAAAAGCCTACCGTCATAGTTAAGATGCCAAGACGTGGTGATTGTCCCTCCTGAAGGACAACCATGGTGTTGGATTCTGTTGTTGACATGAAACGTGAGCGAGAAGTTCAAACTACGTGACTGGTCAAGGAAAGAGTCGTCTCAATAACTCATCCATGCTTGTTGCCATCTGTGTGGCAGTTGTTCATCCCCATTCTGAATCCCACCTTCAAAGCTTTGACTAGCTGATTGTTGCTGGAAAAGGTCATGAATTTGCAAAACACCAAAACGTATCTGAAACACTGAATAAATTAAAGATGTGGGCAGCGATTCAGAGGTCTGGAACCAGACAAGGCAAGGCTCTATAAATAACAATCAGGATGTTGTTTGTTCCATCCAACTCTTTCATAATGTGGCTGCAATGAACACTGCAGCCTCTAGGGGGCGCTAACAAAACTACCAATATCAGCATTAACTGCAGTGTTTTCTGTACGTGACACATTCTGGAAATTTGTAACGGCACGCAAAAGAATTTGAGACAGCAAAGAAAATGTCAGCTGTACTCTCAGTGTCCACCAGGTGGCAGACTAAACGGAACACAATTGTATTTGTTGTAAATGCGACACGACGTGAATGCAGCTCGGACTCAACATCTGGTTTTTACAACATCGTTTCTTGGATCAGGTTTCTCTTCAACAAACAACAACAAAAAAAACAGCTTTTATCAAATGAGACTTAAAAAAAACAACAACTGAGGTTAAACAAAGAAATATTATAAGAGTTTTGTTCAGTAGTTCTTTTGAAATTTGGACCAAAATACTTTTGTCTCCCCGTATCGTTCCAGTTTGGGCTCTGCTGAAGATGCATCGAGTTAATTTGGCTGCAGCATGTTTTTGATGTGCTTGGAGGTAGCCTCGTCGTTCAGATGTTTGGTCGTGTACCTGCAGGGGGCAGTATAATAATCATCATTAGATTATCAGGTCAGAAAGGAAGGAGGTTACTGAGTTACAGAGTTTAATACAAGTCAGTGAAGTTAAAATGAGGAGAAATGGTGGTGGTTTAAATACATAGACTAGTGATTTCTTTCGCTCAGTATTTGTGGTGTGTTTGTGGACACCTGAGAGCGTTCAGTAATCCCTCCACGCTGCTGGGCGGCTGCTCCTTCAGCACTCTGATGCAGCCTTTCATCTGAAAACGACCAAAATAACAAGAGTTCAAACAGAGACTGGAGGTGTTCACAGGCCCAGACAGACACATGGAAACCTACCAAGACCTGCCGCGCATAAATTATTTATTTTAAAGAGACTCTTTTAAAGAGGTTCTGCTCAGTTCGGGTCACCTGAACCGATCGTTACCCTGACGTCGCCAGACCAATTCACAAATACGAATTAATCTGAAGCCTCTCAGTTGGTTTTTTGATTTCCGAGCGGCGACACCAACGGGCGCCGACCAACATGGCTCTGGACGCAACTGGACAGACCTACAACCAATCACAGTGAAGACGTAGCAAAACACATCTTTCTCATCAACAGCAGCTTTAAGTTCAGCTGTTCTTCTTTTTCGACAAAATGTACCGACGTGATAGCAGATTCAGAAAGATCCACATCAGTCGCAGCCATCTTGTTCATTTACAAAAATCGTCATCGAACCAAACGCACCACCATGCTAGATAAACGGCTGTGATTGGTCTGCTGGAAATCTGTCTGGATGGGAGGGGGGACCAGACGCATCTGCCAGAGCCAATAAAACATGAGCTCCCAGGTCCGTCTGGTTCCCATGGTAACATGATGCTCCACCAATTAAAAAGCAGCCGCGGTGGAACGGTGACTGATTTGTTTTGTGTAAACTAGTGAGCTGAGAGCAAGTCTTAGTATTCGAGTGTTCTATAATAAATAATGTCTTTAAGCTAAAATTGTGTTGTCTTGCTAACGTACGTCTATATTGGACGTCTTCACGAAGGCTCCGGCCGGGTGAACGTGGTCGTACAGGATGATGACTCCGACCATCACACGGAGGCAGAACAGCACCGTCTCCTCGCTGGCAAAACGACTGCGATACTCCCTGCACACACACACACACACGCACACACACACACACGCACACACACACACACACACACGCACACACACGCACGCACACACACACACACACACACACACACACCCGGTCATCTAGGCTGCCCCTATATGGGCCTGCCGCGGTGTCGCTCCCGC
>JAVQJF010068794.1:0-11651 GCA_036023855.1 Gadopsis marmoratus
TGTGTGTGTGTGTGTGTGTGTGTGTGTGTGTGTGTGTGTGTGTGTGGGAAAATCGGGGGTGCATAGTCAAAGACAAAGACAAAACAGGGCCCATCAAACTGAGATGAAAACCACCACTCATCGTCACTGTGTTGCAATGCTTGAAACACTGGGAGTGGAAAGAGAGCATAAGAAAATGTAAAGTGACCACCCAAGGTTGAGATTATAGCTGCAGGGAACAACAAGGCTTGTGAGCAAGAAAGGCTCCTGACATGTCCCTGCAGCAGGCTGGAAGACTTCCTGAAGATAAGACAAAGTATTCCTGCAATCCACCATAAAAGAAATAAATAATCTAAAACCACTTTTTACTGCACATTCGTTGTCAAAGCTCACACACAGGCTTATGCCATTCCAATGAAAGCAGCAGAAACAAACACAGCCTTGTACCGGGACATGCTATTTGTTTTCCTTCAAGCACACCACATTTTGCACCGCTCCGCAGGATGTGAGGCGTGACAGAATATACATATGATTTTATTTCTCTGATCACAGGCTCTTTTTTACCCTCCTGTTTTTTGCATATGGAGCTCATCAAAGATGAACGACTTGTTAATGCTAGGACTGCTCAGCTGGAAAGTTGTTTTCAAGCGCTAGGCCATTGAAGAAACACAATGTAATAAAACACCAGCCAGTGCTGCTTCTTTGAGCTTCAGAGATTTCCCCCTCCACAAAGAAGCAAATCTTTAAAAAGCTTTTGCTTGTCGAGCGGAGCACAGTAAAGCTTCTTAAAGCAGGCCTGCATCACTGCTGGTCAGATAAGGATCAGGAGGCATGATTGTACTGTGAGCTTTGTAGCGATAGCATGTAGACAACTCGCTGGCCCTTAAGTCAACCTGAGCACAGAGACTGAAGTGTCTCAGTTTGCTCCCAGACATGTTTTAATGCTGGAAACTCTCTGAGGCTGCATCATGGTGGTCTACATTTAGCCTTTGGAGGCCACTGTGCTAATGTGCAGTGGCCAACTGAGACACATTGTCCTTGGACGGAGGTGTTCATGTCCCATTCCCTGAGCAGCTGCCTCATTTAAACCCTTCTAGTAGATTTGCAAGCCATGAAACACAAAGAGGGGGAAGTGTGTTGGCATGAGAATATGGTTATTGTAGGAATGCTGTTGTTGTGGGAAGTGCAGTGGAGAGTTAAACACTAAGCTTGTGTATAGCTGCACCTGGTGCAAGTCACCACTGAACTGTACTGTATGATAGGCTCCTGTGTGTTTCAGTGGAAGTTCTTGTTTGAGTAGTTGTAGAAGTTGTGGATAACTGACAGGAGGATTAGGGTGAGCGTGACCTGCTGTACATACAAAACTCACACCCACACACACATCAAGCTCCACATACTGCATGTATAGTTTATGGTGAGTCGTGCACAGACACACACACACACACACACACACACACACACACACACACACACATTAACAGGTGTACTTGGCTTAGTGAGTACTTGTTGATTCACGTGGAAGGTGTTCAGCATTACCAAAGACTAATGCAGTTACTGATTCACTGATCATGTTACACTGCAATAAGTACTCAGACAGAGATACACTTAGTGGGAGCTCAAATTCATATAGCAGGACAACATGGCAGACTGCTGTTATGTTGTGGTTTTTGCTGTCTAACTGTCACATACTAAATCATGGGCAATGAGATATAAGTACATTATGGCACACTCACAGGACTTTTACATTGATGATGACATTAGGTTAAAGGATAGGTTGACACTTTTTCATGTGTGACTTAAAACATGTGTACATTTAGGCGCCTATGTACATTGACATTGTTTTGCTTGCTGTAATAATGTCATACTAAACATGCTAACATGCTAAACTAAGATGGTGAACATGGTATACACTTACATTCATACATTTGGTAAGTGTATACACTACACCTACCAAACATCAGCATGTCATAGTGAGCATGTTAGCATGCTAGCATTGGCATTTAGCTCAGAGCAACTCACTGCCTCACAGAGCTGCTAGCATGGCTGTAGACGCAATCTAGAACCTATTCTACTTGCCAATATAACATTTAAATACTTAAATGTGCAGTCAAGTAGAATGTTTACTTAACAGTGGAAACAGGGTGAGTAATAAACCATTGCATATTGCCATGTTTGGGTCAGGGAATTACATTTAAGTCACAGACATTACAGACTTCAATATACTCTTCAGTCAAATATAAAAATAATTACAACAGAGGTACAGACCAGAGCTTGGATTCATACACTACATGCCACAAGCACTCAAATACTTACGCCCACACATGCATACTCGCACACACTGTATCTTCTGCACTGCAACTACTTTATCTGCTAACACGTGAATAGATGTTTATTGTGTTAATGTGTCCAATTTGGAACAATCCAGCATGATTTGCAAGACAGATGTGTATGTGGAGGAATGTTTAGTTTATGAGCTTTGAAATGTTTCTCAAGGAAACTTGTGGTTCGATATGTGTTCTGCCAATTTAAACACATTACTATTACTCTGCTGCATGCTGTAGTTCCCATGAGGTCCCCTGCAGGTTTATTCTAACATATTATGAGTACAGAAAGACAGTGACATCATTATGATACATTCTCTCTCAGGGGAAATTGCATTCACTCATCACTCTAATGCAGCAACTCTGATCCTCTGACACTGGTAACATTTCCTCTGCTTTCCTGGACAGTGAAGACTGAATAGTTTTGCCCGAGGGCAGCCAAATGGTTTCCTTATATTGTCTGTCTGTCTGTCTGTGTCTCTCTCTCTGTCTCTCATATTGTTCATTTGAATATTTGGCAGCTGACTCATGACACCAGCACTCATTCATGCTCATTAAAAACATCTTGATAGTGTGTATATATCACCTGTTGGGATGACTGACAGCTCCTACCAGCAAGGGTGTAATTAATCAGAACAAAGCTGTGCTATGCCTCTGACAGCTGTGATAGATTGTGGAAGTTGCTCAAGCTGACTGGTTTTGTCAGGTCAAAGTTATGACTGTCATTGGGAATGCATGAAAAGATCCAGTGACAGCGAACTGTACCTGTGTGATTGATAGCACGGGCTGGTAATGGCTATTTGTCGTCTGATCGGAATGTGCCAGCCTGAAGTACAATGGTTATTTACGCACAGTATTTGTCTGGTCTCAGGACTTCTCAAAAATGTCGGGTGGGGGAAAAGCTGTAAATATCTTTGTCAGAAGCATATAATATTGCTGCAGATCCTTGCTTTTCCATGATGCGTGGATTAATGAATCTCAGCAGTGAGAGTTATGCAATGAGCAATGAGCTTGGCTGTGTGCTCCAGACGCATTTGTCTTCTTTTGATTGTGTCAATGTACAACAATAACAAATTAAGATATAAACACAAAAGCCATGTACACTTACTAAGAAAATATCTTCTTTTTCTTTGCCTATCTAGAGTCCAAAAATGACTTTTCTTCTCACACTGTTTTAAAACTGTGTTTCCTGTTAAACTTTATTTAGGTTTTTTGTGATTCATGAGTCTGTTGATGGTGTTGGGTGCTAAGGAGGAATGTAGAGGATTGGGTGGGATGACTTTCACTGACGTGCTCTGTGGTTCTCTACCAAAGTTAAGAAGGAGCTGAGCTATCACACCATCTGCTGTCTGAGATCTGTGACTCATGGCTTTTGGACAGCAGCCAGCACCTTACCTGCTTACCTGTTTGCCTGATGATGGTCAGGAATTCTTCTAGTCACCTTAGTAAATGAATAGAAGCAGCTGACATAATATTGTGTACATCTGATTAGACATTTATCAATATCTCTGCAACAGAATGATCCAATGGTCAAAGCGACTTCAAACACACTACATGGTTTCATGCATACACCCAGATGATGTGTCACTGAGGCCCTTTACCAATTTTCCTTCTCTGTACTGCACTTTGAAGTTACTCCAAGTAACCACGGCCACAAATGATACATTGACCACCCTACTGTCTCGAAAAGAAATATAAGGGATAATCTCCCTAAAACTATGCAGTTATTGAAAAATGTACCCTAGCACTGTGGCTATATGGATGACCATGTTGGTCCACCACTTTGGTCCAGAGTCAAATGTACTACTACTATTGGAAGGATTGCCATGAAAATTTGTACAGACATTCATGGTCCCCAGAGGATGAAACCTACTGACTTTGGTGATCCCCTGACTTTGCATCTAGCGCCACCATGAGGTTGACTTTGTAGTTCAGAAAAAAACTGCAACGGCTGGATAGATTACCATGCTATTTGGTATAGACATGATTTTTGTGAACTTTGATGATCCCTTGACTTTACCTCTAGCAGCATCATAAAATCAAAAATATTTGTTTATTACTAAATACTTACAAAATAAATGACATTCACATCAGCAGCTGTGACAGTTGAAAAATGTTAGCATGCTAATTACATGCTAAACTAAGATGGCAACAGTGGTAAACACTGATGAAAACACTGATTATGTTTAAACAATCCATATTATAAATACTTTATACCTAAATGCTACAAAAAAATAAAGGCTACATTTCTTACATCTCTCATTTTTAACATCTTTACTTAACCAACATTCGATATGATTTCATTAAATCTCACATACGACTTAGCATGAGGACCTTTAACTTCACCACACTGCTAATGATAAAAAAAATGCACAGATTATACTTTTATCTATGTGACACTTCGTTTTTCTTTACAATGAGCATTAAAGCCTCACAAAGATGCTAGTGTGGTTGTAGACTCTTAGTCTTGCTCATAACTGCATAAATTGGAACAGATTATCACATTCATGCCAATGCCACTTGCTAGGAATCAAACTTTTTCCAATGTTGATTCATGTTTTTGGACTACACGTTCTTTAAATCGAAACTCTGAGTTGGTACTTTAGCCAGTAACAGCTGAAATGGGTAAATAATAAATAGAGTATTTGAATTGTTCAAGAGCACATCAAGCAGCATGGTTTCATATTCTTGAGGATGTTTGAGGTTCATACAAAAGGATGGATTGAATCATGTCTCGCCAGCTGGTTTCACTTCCCCTCCCTTCTTCCACTAAATCTAACTACCCTCCAATAACCTGGAAACGCACATTGGGATAATGTAGTAAAACATGTGTGATCAGGTTAGGAGCAACCCATAAAAACCTGAACCACATTTACTGACAGTGTAATGCAGAAGTTAAAGGGCAATACCACACATTTTGAGAGTTGATTCCAGGTATACTTGTGATCTAAACACTGACTAGAATCAGTGTTTGACGATCTGAGCAATCCTGAAACAAACCTAGACCTGTAAATTGTAAAAACGTATATGTCAATGATAACAACTGTAAGACTGGTAGGTATGACAAATAGACTACCCAGGATGATTCAAGAACAGGAGACGGCTGACAAATCCTGGTTGGACATCTTTAGACCATGGGACTAGCATATTAATTATTAAATTGTCTAAAAGTGTATTTATAATGATAAGAGCACATTTAATCTCTTCTGCAAAGGTTGGAAGCAACAATTATTGAAAATCTGTTTATTTTGAGTATTTTATGCAGTCTTATCTATTTAAAAATGCCTGAAAAATCACAAATTCTCAGTGGACGCAAAATAAGTTGTCCCAATTATGAAAGGATTATCAAAAAATGCTGACATGGAAATTGTGTGGTTTCAAAGTATGGTGCTTGTCAGACTGATGTATAGCTTGTTGGTTTGTTAGCTTTAGGTTGTCTAGCACACATACTGTTCGTAGCATAACTGCTGGTATAGTCACATTTTGATTCTTTCTTGATATAATGACTTGCTGTGGCAGTTTAGTGTGTGTCAGAAGTTGAGTTGAATTGCCACATCATAGGTTTTATTCATAATATTAGTGACCTAAAAACCTTCAAACTAATGGAATTATTACCCTGAACTTCCTGGATTGTATTTCTTCATCTCACCGGTATTTGAAACAATATGCCCACACCTATACAGCCATTTGCATTTGTGAAACACAGATGAGCATTTCACCATCTTCAATACCATTGTTCTCGGCACAGTGTCAGTATGGACGCTCTAACACAACAGCTACTTCAATGAGCCCTGTTGAAGTACTTGTTGTGTTAATTTACTTTTGCTTGAGTAGTAGTTATTCTGGTTTTCATGACGGAAGTAGTAGTTCTTGTACCTGTACATTATTCTATAATTGTTTTGGTGCTCCAGAACCTTTCTCCCATTGAGAAAGAGGCCGAAGGCCAATGTGAAGGCCAACGTCTGGATGACAGCACATGTGCTGCTGCCATGTCTACTTCTTTGTTCTGCCTTCTCTACCTCCAATCCTTCACACCATTGGCTGTCAATGGCTTGGTCAGTGGATGACCCCGCTGTTAAGCCACAAGCTTTACAAATGGATACGCTAGCTGAAGAGACTCAGTCAGGATGGAAATGCACGCTCTGGAGATAAACTCAGCTGAAATGCAGGCAATGATCAAGGGTGGCGGTGTAGATAATTAATGATTTCTTCTTTTCCGTGCATGAACAAAGCCCCCGCCCCCTGTCGCTACAGCTGACCAACATTAGTAATAAATTCCTCATGGTTTGACAACATGTTGGGTGGATTTTCTGGCCTGGCTAAGGCTCAGCACTGTATAGTCCCTCATTGTCCCATAGGTTTTACATTACAGTTGGGATTGAGCAAGTCCCAGAGAGATCACGATCCCATGTTAACTCTCTCTCTTTTTCTCCCACTCTCTCTCGCACTCACACAAACGCACACACGCATGTGCTTCTTCCCTCATTCGGGTATTGCTGCCACACACTGCTCTAGGTCAGAAAAGCTGATCTTCAAATCCAGCATGTTAAGAGAAGAAATACAAGCTGCTATTGAATTAGCACCACAGTTGTGTTTGTATCATGCTGACATGCTGTGCATGTTTTCCTTTGCTGAGTAAAACTTGTGCATCCCTGCTGCCAATGAGCTAAGCACAGATCTGAAAATATTTGTCAGTGACAAATGCCATAAAACGTGTTAATATTCCGTTAATTTCCTTTTGGTTGGATTTTTGTATTATCTTTCTGAAGGCGATGCCATGAAGCAGTAATTTTGTCTCATCAGTGAAAAATGACAACAGTGCGCCATAACTGGCATATTTATTGCTCTGCTGTATATCATAATTCTTCTCAAACTTTAGTCCTGGAGCGACAGGAATCATTTGAGACAAGGAAATTCACAGTTGAACTGCAATTAGTTTGGAGTTCTCCTCTCCTCGGATGGCGAGTATTTTAGGGACTGTATGAAAATTATTAGACGGGAAGGGGATTGGAATTAGGGAAGGATTATGTATTTTTTTGTTTTTGCTGAAGTAGGGTAGTTTTGCTTTTTGGGGAGAGTTGTATTATTTTTTTCTGTGCAGATTTATATTTTATCATTTTACTTTATAATCTTTAAGATTTGGAATCTCGGTGCAGGGCAAAATATATTATGGTAATATGTGTCTATTTTGAAGCTCTTACTTCAGAAATAGAATTGTCATAAATTTGGCCATTATTAATACCATTTTTAATGTTGGCATTGGTAGCTATAGTGAGAAATTTTATTTATTAAACCAGCAATTACTGATTATTTAGGGAAAGTGGAAACAACATTTGAACACATTGACACATGATCACCTTTTAAGTTGATATGGTGAATTTATGAGCAGTTACAGAGTTCCCGCAGTTATTCCTTCTTCTCATCTTGGTGTCACCTGGGGCAAATCCAATCAAATCCAAGCACAACTGTATCTAAGTGGTTTCTGGATGTCTTTATGTTTATTTCTTATTAGAGTTGAGGTCGCAGGGAGACTTGGATGTTTTAAAACAAGGGGAATACTTGCACTTTTAGCTTGTACTTGTACATACTATTTGCTGACTGGCTACTATATATTATTTACAGTTACACTGTGCTATAGCAACACTACACTGACATTATTGTGTTGTAATGTTCTTTCTTGTTCAAATGGAATAGAGCATGCAACAGAGCCAAATTAAACCAGAATATAAACAAAGATGCTTTCAGACTGAATATTTCGAACCATCCACTGTGTGGCAAACATAAGAAATGGATGAGTGTCTTACTAAATTTCACTCTCTGTCATTCTCCAAATCCTTTACATTAGCACTGACAAGCATTAGCATCTTTCAGCACCTGCTTAGGGAGGGGCAGGAAGCTGAGCATCCTGTACAGTACACAGTGCTTAGTCTTGGCCATGTGCTATGCCATGCTAGCACTATTTTCATACCCTGGCACTATATCGTGCTTTTATTTCAAGGTTATAAAAACTACGCTGTGGGAAAAATAGTCATCGAATCAGTTGTTTGATGTTGGTTTGAAGTTTGCCCCAAAAAGAAGCTTGCCGCCTCTAAAAGCTTGCTGCTTCTCTTTCTCTCTTCACTTCACAAGCCAAGAGAGATCCTAAATGAGTGCTGTGATCAAACAAGTAGAAGCTAAAAAAGACCTCTCTGATGCTTATGTGTGTGACCTGCATTCAAATTAGTATTGTGAACTTCAAAGGCAGTAATGCTGGTGATATCACATTCTTTTTCTGTAATATTATTGGGTTATTCTCCAGTCTTACTACTCTTCAAAGCACTATAAACCAAAAATATGAATTTTCTAATGCATCAGTTAAAGAACATTATTCAAGAATTGATATTTTTTGTGACTTGGTGACGCTACAATTTGAGGAGTGCAATGCACCTTCATGGACAGCTGAAAACCCAAGTTACGTAGAACAGATGTGGTAATTAACTGTTTGCATTCATGATTTGGTTACCAAAATGTTATCTTTTCAAATCAGTGTCTAATGTTAGCTATCTGGGTGGCTAACAGTAAAGTTAGCATCATGTTGCGGCTATTCCTAATTCCTTATTTATGGAAACTTTGGACTTAGACTTGACTTAGATGTTTTGATTTGAGACTGACTTTCTTTTAGCTTTGGTAAATTCGAAATCTGCAGCATATTTACTGAATGGTACAGTATGGTGTATAACTTTGCAGAATAATGACATATAGGCCTATGGGGAAGCACAGTCAACTCATCTATTTTTGTGATTGTGTGCAAGCACAAAGTAAAAATAAGAGTTAAGAGCATAAATTATATGATTTTTTGTCCATACTATTGACTACATGCACAAAACATTACAAATATTAATTCAATACTAGTAAATGCTGATTTTTAGTGCTAGATTTCTGGCGTTTGACTGAGTCAATATCATCTTTAAAAATCTAAAATGTTTCCTGTCACCTGTACCATTATTTAAATTAAAAGTTTTATTACAAATTTGCAAATTATCTACTTTATTATCTTCTTGTATGCCAGTTAGTGGTGGAGACTACTGTAGTCTACTGTACATGCATAACCACACTGAGAAAAAGAAGCTGTGTTTGCACCTCATTCCACGAGTAAGTGTACGTTGTGTCTGAGGTGTATGAAGTGGTATATTTATAGGTTTGCCTTCATACTTTTGCAATGCACGTCAGGTTAGAAAAATAACTGCTTTCAGTTTGATTTGATTGATTGCTTAGAGGAGTTTCTGCTGTTTCAGTCCAAACACCCCTAAATCAAACTTGTCACAAATTTCCGGATTTAACAAGGCATCCCGGACTGGAGGAGAAGAGAGACAAAAATCTATCGCCGAGCGACAAGCATTGTAAAGGGTATTTTATCTTATCTTAGAATTTATCTTAGATCCTTATCTGTGATAAGGATCTAAGATAAATTCTTGCACTGCAGGCAAACTAACATGTAGCTTGTGTATTTATTGATACATTTTACTGCAGCTTATACAGAAACATTGGAGTGAAACATTCAGATGAAATGAAAAAATGAATGCAGAGGACCTTCTAAAACATTTCATAGCTTTACATAAGAGACTGTTTAAACTGACACCCTCTAGATTTTTTACATGTTAGCTGTAAGACACAGTTTAATCCAAACATTTTGACAATCACAGAGTTATTTATCAAGGCAGACATTTTGGCTCTCATCTACATATTCCTTGTTAGAAAACCACAAGGAGGTAAAGTGGATATAACTGGTTAGAAATGAACAATGAGTTTTCTGTCACAGGGGTCAAGTCAAGGCCCCTCTAGTGGATGCACTTGTGAGACATACTGCAGAAACACTTATCTTCATCTTGTGTGTGTGAATGGGTGAATTAGACTACTGTTCAAGCTTAGATTACTGTTACAGCGCTTTGGGAACCCTTTCAATAGTTGAAAAGCGCATGAGTCTGTTTACAATTTACCATCTATGGTACAATCTTCGATAGACAATTAAAACTTACTACAATTCATTATATAGTATACAAATTTGTTACAGCAGCCCCTAACAACTAGCAGCCCACCAGCGGACCAAGTAATCACCAACTCATGATGTGCAGTCAAACATTGCTCAAACCCACAGACAATATGAATATCTCAAAGTTTACAAAATCCAGGCTGAATTTTGGGAAAAAATTTCCTTTTGAGGGACTGGTGCAGCCAAAGGAAAACTGTATGTATGTGGTGCAGATAATCTGAAGCTTCAATGCTTTATGTGTGATGATGCATGAGAACATCGTGTATAATCATAGGATGTTAAACATTGAAGGGATAAATGGTTCATTTTAGTGACTTAGTTCTTTAAATCTCATTCAGTAAAATGAACTAGTTTTTATTTGAGTCATTTGTTAATTTCTTTCGGTGGGGGGGGCAAAGACTTGAAGACCCAGACTCTGGGTCCCAGAGTCGAGTGGTGAACTACTAATTTCTGTCTGTGTGCCTGTGTAGCCTGTGTAGCTGTCATGTGGGAAAAACAAATCTCTTACATTATTGTTGCGCAATGTGCATGCATGGCCAAAGTGAACGACGTACTCCTTGAAACAATTTGTTCCTACTAGTTCATATCAAAAGAGTAGTTCAATGAACGATATGCTCATGAACGACACATCACTAACGTTAAAGGAGCACGTTAACTCTTTACAATGCACAACTAATATGCTAATTCCAACTTTTCATGTTTTACTGTGTGTTTCAATAGGTTTGCAAATATTTGCTGTATGGTGGAGAACAAGATTGTGATAGAAAAGGTAAACAACAACACAAACTGTCTATTAGATGGAATGGTCAAATGTTCATATACATAAGTGTTATAAAAATCAGATATCATCCGCTTTGTAGCAGCGGACAGATGATAAAGTTTAGATCCATTTACTGTTCAGCTGCATTTCAGTGCAGAACACACTAAGTGAAGGTTCTTTATCTTTAAAGCTGCCTGTCTGTTCACCTGGAGCCCATCATGGCAGCCACTGCAGGCATAGCAGCTGCAGCACTGCACTCTGGGATACCAGACACCCTGAGATGATGACTCTGATGAATCTGTCTGCTCCTTGCCCTGTGGCCCCCATCAGATCCATCCTACTGGGAAACAAGTGCGTCTGACTGTCCCAGACCAAACATGCCCCCTCACACACACACACACACACACACACACACACACACACACACACACACACAAACACAAACACACACACACACACAAACACAAACACACACACACACACATGCACACAGGCTCAAACACACACTTCCCGTGGCCTCTACTGCATGCCACACCATTAATACCAATTGGCCTTTCTTTAT